>JARVJO010000024.1:13323936-13372413 GCA_031762555.1 Cynodonichthys magdalenae
GATTGGAGTCAGAAACAAGAATAAAGCTTTTGAGAGAAATCTAGTGGATTCCTGCAATTATTCAGACATACCATTTTTGAATATTGCAATTTTTCTACACTATATTCTGAATATTTTACACTAAGTCAACAAGACAAATTCCTCACTTTGTAAACTTGGTTGTTAACCTTTCATTCATCCAACTATTTTATTTCTTCAATTTTCCTGGTTTTGTGGAGCTGGTGCTTTTCTCTAACAGGTTAAAACTTGAACAGGTTGCAAGTTTGTCACAGGGATACCAACCATTCACACACACTCAAACCTAGGGACAATTTCAAGTTACCAGTTAACCTAAGATACTTTGTTTTTGATTGTGGGAGGAAATAGAAGTACCTAGAGAAAACCCACACATGGAAAATATGTAAAGTCTACCCAGAAAAGCCCCAGACCAGGAGGTGAACCTGTAACACCTGTAACCAGTGTTCTGCTGATACAATTTAGTTTATAGCCAGTTCTCATTCACTGTATGTTGTTAATTTAATCAGTTGGGATAAAATGCAACCAGATTATATCTATATATGGTTTAGTGGTTATACCTCTCAGCAAGAGGGTCCTGGGTTTGATTCTTTGTTCGGACCTGGGATCTGCTTGTTTGGAGCTTGCATGTTCTCCTTATGCTTGGGTGAGTTTTCTCCTGGTACTCTGGTTTCCTAGACCAACAACGTGCATTGTTACCTTCAGGCCCAAGTCTCTCTTGAAAAAGAGATCTCAATGGCATTTGCCTTGTTAAATAAAGTTACTTTTTATGCAAACATTTATCACATGTTTAGCAGCACAAATGATAAATTAAAAGCCATGTGGTTTATTAGGTATTTTATGGATTATCATGTGTAGTGAAACTCTAAGGCAATTGCATAACTGTACCTAACAAGTTTGCTTCTGGCTACAACATATGTATACAGCTACTTTTAAAGACTGTATAGTATTCTTCTCAACAAAACATTTATGTAAACATCTACTGTAATTTTAGAAAACATCTTTATAGAAATTTTAAGCATGATAAAGTAAACAATACTCTATAGGTAGTTTATCTAACAGCTTAATTATGATTACAACATTCTCACACAAAAAAATGAATATCCAAGAGAAGGTTCGTTACTGTAGTAAAGGAGGATATGGAAAGAAGAAGCTGGATTATGACTTCACACCAGCAACATTATTCTGTTGTTTTTTTGGGCACCTGTATTTGCCCTGCTCATGTATTTATTTTAACCTGTTCAGTTGTTGATGTAAGGAAATGCCTGTTTGTCCAGTCAGAAAGGAAGCGAACGTGCAGCACAGTGAGAGCAAACACTCTGTGGTTATCAACGTGTGTGCGGCTGACAGGTCTAAAGACACCTTCACTGCCAAGGGGAGCAGCTGATGTATGGGTGGTTACTCAGCAAACTGTCCAGTTTAAACAGGAGAAAGTTGTCTTTGTATGTCTAAGCTTCCAGCTTTTACACAATCCCAAAATTACCATATTACCTTATGAATTACCCAAGTCAAAATGTCAAGATGTCAGCTGCAGGCATTTTTCATATGCTTTGATTAATGATTTTGGATGTTGAAAAACTCCGCTCACACTTTTTTGTCAGAACTGAGTTGAAAGTTCTTCACTCTCTGCCTTTTTTTTTTTCTTTTTTTTTCATTGTCTAAATTTGGAACTAACTGGTGACACGTTCTTGCTTTCAAAAATCACTTCTTACTTAAAACTTGTATTTTGTGTTACTGTTTGTGAAAGTTTAAATTGTGTAGCTTTTACACACATACGTAATCAGAATTATAGAGTGCTGTTGGACTGAGTTTATGTTGTGATAAGTTAAACAGTGCTTTGTCTAGTTTGCACTCACAAAATGACTCAATTGTGACATCAATCATTTAATGCAAACAGCCTTTACTTTGGACTATATTGGTAATAACTAAGATAAATGAAATAAACTAAGAGGTATTCAGAGATTGTGCCAGTTTATTTATTTTTTGTCATTGGTTGCAGTGAAAGTTGAAAAAATTATATTTTTGTAGCTTAAATTTATGTTTCAGAAAAGCTCAGAAAATGTCTTTCCTTATCAGTGTGAATGCCATTATGGCATTCACACTATTGAGATCGGTCTTCTTCCGTGCGTTTTTTGGACCGTATCTCCTTCCACAATTTTTATGCTATTTCAACAATTCATATACCAAAATGTTCAGTTCATTCAGGACATGCCAGCTATGACCTTTGGTATTTCAGCTATTTATACTTTTTCAGCTATTTCAACTTTTTATCCACTTTTTTTCCCCATTGAAAATGAATGGGGTTATTTTCAGCAACATTAAAATATTTCTAATTGTTTCTAAATCTTTACAAAACCTTACACAATTTGTTCTGATTATGCTCCTTTTTACTCCCTTGTGCAAATTTTAGCTACATTTTTGCTAATTTTAGCTTTTTTCTGCTATTTCAGCTACAATCTACTTCTTTCTGCTATTCTTCTGCTTTTTTCTACTTGTTTTATGCTTTTTTTCTGCTACTTTGTGCTATTTCTGCATCTTACAGATGCTTTCTGAAATATTCAACTATTTTCTGCAATTTTAGCTAAAGGTTTAGCTGTTATTAGCTAAAGTTAGCATTTTAGGCTAAATACATATTTTTGTAGCTAACACTTTCACCATCTGGGTGTTAATTTACACTAGTGTCCACTTTCTTTAGCTTATTTGTATGCTAATTTTAGCTTTTTTCCTGCTGTTTCAGCTAAAATTCTGCTTCTTTTTGCTATTGTGCTTTTTTCTGCTAGTTTGTGCTATTTACGCTTCTTATAGATGTTTTCTGCTATATTCAACTATTTAGCTGCAATTGTAGCTAAAAGTTGAGCTGTTATTAGCTAAAGATAGTGTTTTAGGCTAAATACGTATTTTTGGTAGCTATTACAAATTATTTCTGCTATGTTCAGCAAACATGTGCTCCTAATGCTTCCTTATAATAATTAAAACACTTCCAGCTACTTTTTAGCTGTTATACTAAAACTTCATCCATTTTAGCTATTTTACCACAATTTATCACTGTTTAGTAGTTCTTTGCAGTTTTTTTTCTGCTAATTTTGGCTTTTTACCACACTTTCACCATCTGGTTGTTAATTTACATTAGTATCTGCTACTTTTAGCTTATTTTTATGCTAATTTTAGCTTTTTTATGCTTTTTCAGCTAAAAGTTTACTTCTTTTTGCTATTCTACTTTTTTCTACTACTTTGTGCTATTTATGCTTCTTACAGATGCTTTCTGCTATATTCAACTATTTGCTGCAATTTTAGCTACTGTTTAGCTGATATTAGCTAAAGCTAAATTCAAATTTATTTTAATTTAGCCAATTTTCAATATAATGAGCTAAAATCTGGTATATAAGTAGCTGAGAGTGAGCTCTATCACAAATAGTAGCCCAAATTAGCCCTGCTAATTTGTTATATTTATGCTCCTTACAGTTGTTTTCTGCTAAATTCAGCTATTTTAGCTGTTAGCTTTTATCTTTTTGCCGCTATTACAACTATAGTTTTGCTCCTTTTCTCCATTTGCCTGCTAATTTAAGCAATTTTTTTCAAATTAAACTCACATTAACACTATTGCCAATAAAAAGTTTCAGCTTAATTTCAGCAGCTTTCAGCTAAAGTTTTCAGCAACAGGCATTCACACTCGCATTTTCGAAGGAAATGCATTTTCTCTTGTTTAGTATGTTTTAGTGTTTCTGAAATAGTTGTGTCCCTATGTTTTAAACCTAAAGTCTTTTTGTTGCTGATGCTTCTTAAATGAAAATGTTTCTGGCATAGCAAGCACACCTCCTGAACTTTGCACTCTTTTTTTCTTTAGGGCAATTTTCAGAAGACACGTAGTCAATCTGCTAGAGTTCCCAAAGGAAGGCATATCAGCTCCTCGACTACATGGGACCAACAAATGAACGCCACAATCAAGAAACCCAATGGACTTAAAAGCAGTCGTAGTGACCCTACTTTGGTCCCTCCTCTTTCTCCCGCTCAATCACGTACCTTGGTGATTACAATTTGTTTAAGTTTTATACTTTTCTGCAAAAAAATAAATAAATAAATAAAAAGTTTATGCAGGTATTCTTCAAAATGACAATAATGTTGTAAATTGATCACTTTTTAGAGCACGAGAAGGCAGAACACCATTCGATCTCAACAGAGCATCTCTTCCATGGTTAATGGCATAAACCTCACCGACAGCCAAACAGGCATTGTCCAGTCGCCTTTTTTTCAACCTCAATTTGATGGCAGGATGGGTACAATAAAAATGCCTAAAATGGAGGCAATGTGAGTTTACTTTTTTGTTTGTTTTTGCTTCCTGCTGTTGTTCGTTTAACTCCTCAAAAACAACAATGAAGAAAATAAGCCAACTATAAATTCTATTCACTACCATCTGATAAACAAAATGTCACAATCATGTCTATGATTCCTGTTCCTGTTTCTATAGGATGAACACAACGACCATAATGCAAACAACCTTAAGCGAAGCGGTGATGTTCCTGTCTCTCACTGAAGAAGAGAAACAACATTTTGGAGCCAGTGCCATTCAGCACCACACCTATAATAATGAAAATGATAAAATAGAGGTTGGACTAATAAACACACATCTGGTTACCTTTAGCAAATACACTTTTCAAACACACACAGTGTTTTTTTTACTATCCTTGTATTCTTTGTGTTGGGATTGATTTTGTGTTGTGTTGTTACAAACAGAAGAGATCTGTGAAAACTTACACCTGAGAAATATTTCCCATCCCTCATTTTTGTTTTTTATCTTTGTACCATACCATACCACTTTATTTATAAAGGACTTAAAAAACAACAAGGCCAACAAATGATTCCGCAGTTTTGGACCTGTAACAGAGAGCTCATCGCCTCTGAGCTTTTATCACATCTTTGGAACAATTTAAATAATCTGATCTGCAGTACAAACATCTGCTGCAATCTACAAAGATAAGAAGGGGGCAGAACTATTATTAGTTTCAAAATGAATTCTGATATGAGAAAGCCAGTGAAGGAAAGTTGCAAACGAGCAATGGAAGCCTGACTAATGTTGTCAGTTGATTGCTGCTCACAAATTAGAGCTGATTTTCTATCCATGTCAACAGAATGTCAAGAGCATGGCTTATTAAAAATAAATAAATAGACTTGCAGTAAATATTGGTCATATTAATAGAACTCTTTCTGGTAAACCTCAAACCAACTACCCATCATGTGTCATTTGTTTGCCTTTCCTCAAACTTGTGACTCCCATTGTGCACAAATATTTATTTCAATACACCTTGTGCAAGGAGTTTGGTTTGTTGGTCTTGTGCATTCTGATTTTTGTGAGTGTACTGCATCTCAAGCTATAGCATGAAAGTCCCAACTCAGTCATGTCATGATCCATTCTTGAGTAAAATCCACTCTTAAGGTTCTAAAATCTTTTAAATGAGCTTTTTTCCGCCTGAGACAAGTGATTTTACTGTAGTTAAGATTCAAAACTTCCATCTGAATATTCCATCAACATCTAATTTCTATTAATTTATTTACTAAGATGTTTGTGTGTCTGTGTGTGTCTGCATAAATGCATTTTTATCTTTTTCACATCACATCTTTGTTTTGTAGGTGCAAGAATTAGGAGGTATTCCACTTCTAGTGAACCTGTTGGACAGTCCCAACCCAAAAGTGTCCGAGATTTCTGCTGGGGCTTTGAGAAATCTTGTGTTTAAGAACAAACGCAACAAGTTGGAAGTTTATGAATGTGGTGGTATAGCCAAGGCCTTGAATCTACTAAAAACCGATTCTACTGAAACCAAGATACAAATCACTGGTAGGACTTTTAATAAAAGCTTTACCGCCAAAGTATTGTGTATTTCTGGAATTTCAAATGTAAAATTGAACACCCTCTGACATTTTGCTTTTGTCATGATAAATATTGAAAGGCATTGCATTCTTTCAAGAAATACTAGGCTTTTATTGTCATTATTACTATTTTAAAGGTAATCTTGCATATCATATATAGGCTTGCTGTGGAACCTGTCTTCTGAAGACGTGCTGAAGAAAGACCTAATGGATACAGCTTTGCCTGCTCTGACACAAAGGGTGGCAGTGCCGTTCGTCACAAACAGTGACAAAGAATATGTTGACTCGACCGTCTTCTACAATGCTACAGGCTGCCTGAGGTAAACATATTTTATTAATTGAGATAAGATTTTTAGTTTGAAATGTTTCATGTTCTTAGTATTTGAATTATTGAGCAATACTAAATGGTGTATGGGTGTACATGTAGGAACCTGAGTAGTGGCGGTGTTAACGAAAGGAACAAGATGCGAAACAGCCCCAACCTCATCAGCTCACTTATGACATTCATTGAGTCCTGTATCTCAAAGGAAATCACTGACCAGGTAACTTCTCTAAATGCACTACATATGCATTTTTCATTACAAGTATCTGTAAGAAGACAGAAGTTTACATTTGCAGTTTGTCCATCTATTCCACATTATCACCTTATCAGTATCAGGAAACTTAATCATCTTGTTGAATGTTATCAGTTAATTGAAAATACTATACTGAGATGACTTACAAACATCCAATCAATGCTGTAATCAGTACTGTAATCTAGGATGTAAACTAAGTAATATAAATATTAAACTTGTATGAAAATGCCATATTCAGTCTGTATTTCGGTTTTGATAAAGAGATGATTGGAAAGAGTTAACCTACAGAGTAGTTTCCTGTTGAATATCATTAAGGTCCTTCTTTATATCATTGTGCAGAAATAATTTTCAGAAAATTTCTGTGTTGAATTGATATGAACACTCAAAGCAAATGTGAAAATTTAATCAGAAAGTAAAATATTGGATAACACAATTAATCTTAAAAGACAGAAATATGAATTAAATAACTTTTTTCTCTTCTCTGGCTCTATCATTTAGTCTTTGGAGAACTGTATATGTATTCTCCATAATTTAACCTATCAACTTGGGAAGGAGCGTCCGGAGGCTTTCAGTGAGTATTTCCAATCAAGAGCGTCCATATCTGAGGAAAAGAAAAATGCCACAGTTGGCTGCTTCAGCCCAAGGAGCAGCAACGTTCCAAACAATGTGAGCATCAAAAGTTTAGTTCTTTCTTCAACCAAATCATAAGCAGTATTTAATTCTAACTTTCTCCTCTTTTCTCAGTATTCTTCAGACACACTTCCAGAAAAAAGCAATTCCCAAATAGAAGTGAAACCAGGAGTGAATTCAAGAGTGAAGTTGTTGTGCCAACCCAGTGTCATCGAAAACTACCTGTCGTTGCTGGAAAATTACAAGGAGGAACCCATTCAGGAGGCCAGCTGTGGTGCCCTGCAGAACCTCTCAGCCAGCAGTGATGTTAGAACTAATATGATCATCGCTAAGCTTAATGTTTTGTGTTTTGTCAATTTACTGAAAAATTTCAGAAAGAAGGAAAGCCAAAAACATTGGTTTTGAGATTAATGCAACAGATAATGTCAAGTTTACTGCTTTAACCGTTTTTATAGGATAATCAATTTATCATATTTTTTGCAATAGCTTAATATGTATGTAGAAAAATGTAATTTACAAAAGACTAGGTTTGGCATCATGCTACATACTATGTTGTATGAATTTGGACAGTTGCCGTTAACTTCCTCGCATTTTTTGTTTTAGGTGTCCGAACCTTTGTGCAAAGTTTTGCTCGAGAAGTTTAAAGCTTTGCCTATCTTGGAGTCTTTGATGTCATCAGAAAACCCTGACATTCGGAAGTCTGCCTTGTGCTTGCTGGATAACATGTCTCGTAGCAGAATGCAGTTGGACATAGGTAAGAAACAAATTGATCGTCAAACAAGTTGAGAACTGGATTAGTTTGTGTGGATTTCTGCTACATATGTCTAATGTAAATAAATAATTGCATTAAAACACATTAAAAATACAATTTTTATGATGATTTGGTTTCTCCCCTAAAGCAAAGCAGATGTTGCCTGGTTTGGTGAGCCGCCTCAACAGCTTAACAGGTAACGGTTTGTTCAATGATGAAGATGCTGTAACACTTGGTAACACAGTTCTGAGACTGATCCTGGCAGACACTGAGTGCACAAAGAAGCTCCTTAATAAAGACATTGTTTCTCAACTGATACACACAAGTGGAAGAGAGTGAGTGTTTCATTCATTGATCATTCTTTTTACAGCAGTGATAAATCATCCGCCCACTTTTCTTGATCAGTAATACCTTCTGTTTATAGGGAATCAGTTCCAAACGGGAGCAAAGTGATCTCAGCGCTGTTGTTCAACATGTGGAATGATAGGAATTTATACCCTGTTGTGAAAAAGGTAAAAATGAAAACTTTACCAAACAAAATGTGTGCCTGAGGGTGTGTTTAATGCACACAAGAATGCAAAGATACCGATGTTGTAGTAGAGGTCAGGCACATGCAGACCCTGTCCTGCACGAGCAGCTGAAACGGGTGGGTTTACTGTCACTCCTTTGACTCACTTTCCCCCTTCATTCTGCCACACCCCAGAATTCAGTGTGAACAGAGACAATAACTTTTGAATCTTGGCAAACAGGCTGCTCACCATTGATTGTTAGGAAACTTGCAAATGTGGAAAATGGGGGACAAATAGAGAAGGAGAGCAAGAATTAACGAACGTCAGAGATGGATCGGGAGTAAAAATGTGATGCGTTTCATGCAAAAGTTCTTTGCATGAGTGCAAGTAACTATATTTAGAACACCGCATAATTATTATCATTGGAAAAGTTATATAGACTATAAATTAGGAAAAATGTGAAAGACCAGTAGAGCTGGTTAGAGCATGAAAACATGACAGTTTCACTCTGCCACAATTGCCAAAGGCTTCTCTAAGTTGCTGACACGGTACATTATTTCTCCTTTTCAGTTCAAGGTCGCACAGCATGTATGTTCTTGAAGCTCTGAAACGGCTCCAACTGATTTCTGTCAAACTTTTTTTTTTCTCCACAGATGGGATTTTCAAAAAAACTTTTTGTTAACAGAAACTCTACAGATGCCTTCAAATCGACATTCCAACTTAAAAAGAATTGATGGAGATAAAAGGCAACGTGATGCCTGAAAGGTATTATCTGCTTTTGAGTGCTTTTATCTACACTCATACAGATTTTGTCCATGTTAGTGAAATAAAACAAATATGAGAAGGATTAATACCTATTTTTTTCTCTTTTTGTCTCTGTGTGCCTGTGTCTGCAGAAGGAAGCCAAGGGTAATTACAGCGTTCAGTGGCCACACCCTTTAAAATGTCTTCAGTGATATCCTTGTTGAAAGAGCCTATTAATCATGAGATAACCATAAAATGTATATTTATGTATATATATAGAAAGAGATCATAGATTTGAGTTTCATAGATTATCATGTGGTGTATGTATTTAATTTGCAAATGTGCTGTTAGTTTGTATAAAGATGTTTTGTATTTTTTTGGTTGGTTGGTTAAGTGTGAGTTTTTGTGTGTTTGTTTGCACACTGAAATCCAGTTCTAGCAGCCAGTAAGACACATTACCCCCTTGTGAAAATGCAGTATTTGCAGTAAAATGTTACTTGCAGTAATTTATAGGATGCATCAATTTTCTTCACTGTGTAATGTGTCTTCCTGTCTGCAGAAGAAGAAAAAACACCTGTTGCAGCCTTAAGAACTGAACAACCAAACTTGAAAGTTAAAGCAGATTTTTTTTTATTAAAAATGCTTGTTTAGGTTGAGGTAATAGCTTTCTGTGTTATTATATGATGTATATTTTTTATATTAAAAACTGAGCATAATCTCATTTCATAAAAGAAAAAAGTGCTACATTTTTATAGCTGAATATAGTTTTAATTCAGTGAAATTGGGTCCTTATGTCGAACATTAAGTTGCAGCTAAGTAAATTGCAAACAAGTACAAACAGCTTCCAAAAGTGAATAAATCCACCCACCTGCTCCTTTAAAGCTTATTGAATAGTAATGTTTGTTTAAAGCATAAAAAGTGGGACTTTAAAATATATTTTTGTACAGTTACATTTTTTTCTTTGTGCTAACCACCAACTGACAGTGATTTTCTATTGCAGACACACACACACAATAGTGAACAGCTTAATTAGACACTCCCAGTATTGAGCTTTTGTTACCTGCAGTTCTGAGTGACTTAATCTTTTTTAATTCCTTTAACCCACCTGATGAAATGTGCATATGATGTATTGTTTTTTTATGTATGCTTGTGGGATATTATTTCATTTTTATGTTTTTGTGTAAGTCTGGTCTGGAGTGAGGACACAATTCATGTATGTATGTAGAGAAATTTGGTGCAGCAGTAAATAGGGCTGTCAACATCTGGCAGACAGTGGGGTGGGATAGTCGGCATTGGATAATGGCACTGCTCTAACTGCTCTTTGATCTAATTCAACTGAACTCTGAGGAGATAATTAGGAAGCTGTGCCCCTTTTTTATGTAATCCCAATAAATTATGACATTTGCTGAGCTCCTCAGGCAAGAGAATCAACACATTCATGCATTAAAATCTTTTAGTCTTACTCATACCATTTCTTTCTTTTGTAAGCTTACAGCTTTACGAGGTCATACAGGGTATCTGCTTTGCAAAACAAATTTACTGTCTCGTTTACTGAAAACAGGCATGAAATCCTCCTGAAAACACATCTGCTTTATGAAGACAGATTTCATAACACATGGAAACACAAAGTTGGATGGCAAATTCCAATCAAACCAAAATCAGACAGTGGATTTTTATTTTTTCAGATTTTTTTTATTCGGACTTTGTGGCTTATTTTCCTCAAGGAGGATCAAAGTCAGTATTGCTTTGAACGTATTTTTGGAGAATTGTATATGTCACATTTTATTAGCAGCATTGCTTGTCAAACATGTAATAAAAACATATGCAGACAACCATGTGAGGGGTGTGCTTTTTTTCAGAGGAAGAACTATTTACATTTGCTGTTAAGAGGTATATTTAATGTTCATGTCAAAGAGTCCATGTTTACTGTTGGAGCTAAATAACCTTCAGGCTTTCATTTCAGGTGAGGTTTTTGTGGTGTGCGCATGCCTTCTAGTGACTAAGAGAACAACTATGTTGGGCAGATGGGAGCGTTTGCAGCCTTGTCTTTAAAGTTGTGAGGGTTTAATAGACTGATTTTAATGTAAGCATATTATACTTTTAAATGATTCACTTGGGGTCTATATAAAGTGGAACTGCAATGCTTTTGTCTGAATTCCTCCTTAATGAAACTCCACAAGCCCCTCTTTCGCTTCTTTTCTAAGGGGTATTTCAGATGAACTCGTTTTGAGGCTGTTTTTAAATCCAAACAAGGCGGTTCACACTCCGAGAGACTCCAAGTAAACAACAAAATGCATTTGACGGCTAAAACAGTGGATTTTGCATGTCCCCCTTAAAGGGGCAATATCATGTAAAATCTACTTTGTTGAGCTTTGTATCATATAAGTTATCGCCTCATCAAAAACATACACAGTGTTGCTTTGACTCATTCATGCATGTTTGTGAAATCCTGTATTGTCTTGAGGCAGCCATTCAGGAGAACAAAACAGCTGGTTGGCCCTAGAACCGCCTTTTAGGAGCGGCTCCTCCTCTAAGGCTGTGTCTCCAAGCCGAGCTTCCACATTATAGAGCATGCCTCCCTCGTAACTTCTGCAGGCTATCCAAAGCAACAACTAGCAAACAAATACCTGGTGAAATTGCGCATCTGCTGAGCTCGTAATATTTCTCAGTTGTTTTTGGATTAAAAAAAGTGCCTCTGAGTAAATGTATTTTCAAATACTAAGGAGACTATACTCTTTAAGCTTCACAAGGATGACACAGTTCTTAAAAAATGGTTTGATTTATTTTTGGAAGTAACCCTAATTTAATGTATAGGTGAAATTAATTACATCAAATTTATATATTTGTGCGAGCCACTTTACATAGTACAGGAAATTTAACAGTGGACTAATAAAATTATATAAAAGACGATGCAATTCCAACACTCAGAAGTACGCAAAAACCGTTGTCTGCCCAGGTAAGCTGAAAACAACTCATTGTTTTGTTTGGTTGTTTGGTCTATCTGTGATCAACGGTTACTATTTGAGACTTGTAATGCAACCTGTATTCCTTAATTGGTTTATACCACATTTTCGTAATAAATAAATTAGCATAACTTTGACGTGTGTGTATGTGAAGATGACTGGGAGATATCTTACTAAGCTGAAACGTCATCTCTCTACTCGCTCTGGTTCTTCAGAAAACATACTTTTCGGGTCCAACGATAAGATTTAATTGTATCCTGAGTTGCCATTTCCCAAAACTGATATATAATGTTGCTGCTTTTTTATTTTTATTACAACAAAATAGGTTACAATGCTACAAGTTGTAAATGGCGTGAAGTTGTGATGACAAGCAGAAATGGGCGTGACGGATGTGGTAGGAGGTTCTTAAAGGGCACATCATAGACATTTAGAAACGGCTATGATGTGAAGTCAAGTTTATTTTTGATTCATACATATAAACAGCATTTTCATATCAACTGAAGGTGACAGTTTCTTTATTATGGTTTAGCCCTGAACTATATGCCTGAGAAACAGATACTATTGGTCCTTTAACTTTGCACAGAACATACTTATGGTAAATGGCTTGAACTTATACAGCCTTATCAAATCCACTTGGACCCCAAGGCGCTTTACCTATTCACACACACATCCACACACTGATCCACTTATGTTTCTGACTACACCTGCAACTATACCAGTGGATCTCAATTCCGGTCCTCGTGACCCACTACCCTGCATGTTTTAGTTGTTTCCCTGCTTTGGCACACCTGATTTAAATGAACAGGTGATCGGCAGGGTTCTGTAGAACTTAAAGACATGCTGAAGAGCAGGGAAACAACTAAATCATGCAGGGTAGTGGGTCACGAGGACCGGAATTGAGAACCACTGAACTATACTCATATGTACAAATTAACTTCAATAATGTTTTAAATTACATTTTTTCCCCCCTAACATTTATTAACAGATTAATTCAACCTGTTGTACCAAAGCTTCTAAATAAGTCAGACCTTTGATGGTTAAAGAAAGACCGTAGAGGAAGACAAATCATTTTCATATACTTCAAACCTTGGAAAGCAGTTAAAAGGAGGAACTTTGGTTTCTCTTCTTGTACAAGGATTTTCCCACCTGGATTATGCATATGAGACTGAATCATAACTGAGTGTGTGTGTGGGTGTGTGTGTGTGTGTGTGTGGTTGAATACTGGGTGGATATCTGGGCGTTTGTCCAAGGAGCATCATGTCAGCTCCGCTCATGTCTGAGCCTGTCACACAGCAGTAGGCTGTCTTTTCCTGACTTTTTTTCTCCCTTTTTAATTTTTTTTAATTTAAAGTCATTTTGCTCTCAGGGCAGTTGTTTTGAGTGTCGGCAAATGAACACATACTCCTGCACTTACTGGTGATTAAAATGAGATTTAATTTACACACTTAAACGTTTATACTAATGTCCCTAAAAATGGGAATGAGATGAAAGGGTGATAAAAACAGGAGGAAAAACTGGAAATAAATGCCAGAAGGTGGTGGTACTGGGGACAGGTGGAACCTGGGTGTGGTAGGAAAGCCAGGTCTTGGTTTGAGGCTAAATCTCCAGGAGGCAGATGATGATTACTTTGCTCACATTGTGCCTCAGCATTTACTTCCTTAGGCCTCTCTTGGTCCTCTTGGATCTGTGAGAAAGCACAGAGCAGGTCATAAGGTCAAAGGGTGAGGCTCAAACTTTTCTTTTCCTACAAAAGGCACACAGGACAAATTTTGCCACCTAATTGTGACTAATTAAAGAGTAAGAGTTTGTTTCGGCAGCAAGTGAATAAGCAGCCAGGAGAAACATGTATCAGAGCCTTGAGGCTCATGAAGGTGTGGCTTGAGGAAACGTTGCCAAGTGGTAAACTGGTTCTGTGACAAATAGAAAGAAAAACATTATTTCTCACGTTTTCTGGTGGTCGCTCACACGGTTCCTCAGCACGTTAATCTGGAGCAGACAAAAGTAAACCATAGAAATGTTACCCTTGTAAGCTGTTCTGTTGTAATATGTTGCAAACGGTTTGATACACACCTCGTATTTCTGCTTGGAAAACTGATACTGCAGATCAAACTTCTCAGCCTCCAGTAGGTACATCCACTCCCACAACTCTTTAGCTTTCTCCCTGTGAAAAAAAAACAAAACAAAAAACCCTGTTACTCTCAGGTTATTGAGGTTTTCCTTACCTCAGACTGATATGGGTGATAATCATCCACCCACTTGAGTTTTTCCTGACTAGCGTTTTCAATGTCCAGGGATTTGCGTCTTTCACTCAGGATCTTCTTTTTTTTCTCTCTTTCTGTTTGCCTCTTCCCACTGCGTTTTTCATTCTGTTAAAGTGAAACAAATACAGCTCTATTCATATTTTATCATAACATATGGCCTTTAAAAATGGATACAAAAACAAAAAAAACACTAAATAAAGTGCTTACCAACTTCTGCATGTAGCCACCAAAGTGGAGGCTGGTCAGGGTTTTTTTCTTCTTTGCATCATCTATTGCCCTCTTCTTAGCCTCCTCCTCCTCCTTACGAGCTCTCTCCTCCTGAGGAAACATGGACCCCAAGATAAAAATGACCACTTTGATATGTTGGCTGGTGGGTGAACTGAATAGGTGAAATAGGAGGAACTTTAGCAGGAAAATATTATCGTGGCTGTGGCAGAGTGGTTAGGGGAGTCGTTTGTAACTGGTAGGTTGCCAGTTCAATCCCCCTTTCAGGCTGTCTCAGTTGTTGTGTCTTTGGGTAAGACACTTCACCCACCTTGCCTATTGATGGTGGTCAGAGGGTCCGGTGGCTGTGGTTTGTCAACTTAAATCTGCTTGTTTCAAAGGTTCATTAAAATCCACCCAGTGGTTTTCAAAATATTGTACTAAATTTATTTATGGCAAAGTTTTAAACAAAGATTCCTCACTTAGATTATTGATATATTGGTGTAATGAGTGGGCTTTTTTGTTGTTGCAACAATTTAGCAAATAAAATTTAGTAAATAAAATTATTTCACTTAAACAAATGTTTAACATGGTGGTGATTTAAAAAAAAATGGCATTTATGAAGAAAAAAAAATAACTAAAAGAATTAAATTATCACTACAGTCTGATTCTTCATCCCCTGGAGTTTTAGCTACTAATTCACCAAAATTTTGCTCAATATTTGTAACCTTACACCTGAGTTGGAGTAATTTATTTGTGCTTGTAAAAATGGTTCAGCTGTGATTTAAACAAACCCAAAATTTAATTTCTGAGAGTTTCATTAAACTGTGTCCCATGGTGTGAGATATTTTACTGACAGACAAAACAAACAGAGGCAGATGATCAATTCCCCTTTGCGGCAGTGTGCCATAATAAATGAATGATTGTAGATCTGGTCCCTCAGAGAAAGACCAAAACATTACCTCAAGACGCTTCTGACGCTCTTTGTCACGCTCGCTTCGGATCCTTTGCTGCTCTGCCCGCTCTGAGCGCCGTTTCTCCTGAAATTCACGTCATCATGTCCGGTCATAAACCATTTAAATACAGATTTAGTGTTATTTGTGAAAACAGGGTTAATACTATTTTTTTAATGCAAGGAACTCACAATTCTTTCTTTGAGGCTAATGAGCTCTTCTTCTTCCTTCTTTCTGCTTTCAAAATGGACTTCAATCAAAGTCTGAAGCTCCATCAGGTCCTTCTCCATCCTCTTACGATGTATGTCCTACAACCACAGCACCAGAGATACCAAATAGGAAATCTTCTCAATGTTTTACTGAAGTAGTACACATGGATTATTTTGTTTTCAAATTCAAAGTAACATGGTGTTGAAGCAAGGTTTGATTCAGAGGTTTCCATTTACAATCTGACAATATTTTAAATGATTAAACACTCCCTTTGGCAGAAACAGGGAATGCTTCACCTACATCAAAATCCACCTTCTCTCCATCTGGGATCTTGGGAGGGATAAGGTTTGGCATGATGAAAGGCCTAAAACAAATCAGATAAAGCAGCAACAACACTAAGTGAACTACCGACAGTAAAAGTGTCAAGTGTAAAATATGGTTTGAAATACAAGAGGAAATGTTAGATGACATCACTGCTGGTGTAAAATAAGATCACAAAATGCATTTCTTGCAGGTTCGGGCCTGTGCAGACCGACTCTTTAGAAGAAATCTTATTAGAACTGGGTTTTTCCTTTTACTTTGATAAAGTACAGCATGAAATGTTACATAATCTTCAGAGTGAAACTTGCTAAATACACCTTCGAACCCTTAACTGTTACACCTCAGGTTACATTTGCCTGGCCCAGGTCTGGCCCACACAATGCACCATTCTGCTTAGATACTGCAAAGAATGACGATCGTTTGGAGGCCCAGATGTGATTTGCCAGAGGTGGTCCATGCATGGGCCAACACCACATAAACTGAAATGCATGGGCTAGTTGTGGCATATACTATCTTATAAACAGTGCCATCACTGCCAGACCACTGCCATGTCAGCAGTGCCAGCTTCTCATTCACACAAATTCTGTTTCCCTTCAAATTACTTTCATTTCTCTTCTCTCCATCGTACACCTTCACCTCTCAGAACTCTCTTCCACCCTCTCTCACTAGAGATGAAAATGTCATCTGTGAGCATCATTGTCTGGTAGTTAGATGGACACTATGTCAAAACATGATATAAAATATGTTTATGGAGATAAAACTGTTTGTAGGGCCTCCAGAAATGTTGGCCATGAGGGGGCCATGGATAATCCTAGGGTGGCACACAATAACCAGTAGCCATTTGTTGTGCTTATGAGGTTCTGCTGATTCTAAGTAACTATGGTAAGGTAAAAATGGAAGGATAAAACTGTGCAAAGGGGGTCAGTGGAAGGTGAAGCCACTGCTTCTTTGATTCCAAGTCCTCAGGTAGACAATGCAAGCAAATGCTTTAGGCAATGTATTAAAATTAAAACGTCCTTAAATTGAAAAGTAAAATTTTAGGTCTTACAACAAAAGGACTTTGCATCACAAAAGCTGATGCCTATGCAACATTAAACTGCCCCAGCATGAAGACATGTTCAGGTCTGTAACTGTGTGTTTAGGTTTAATGACACATTTAAAAGCTAATCCCTTTATTGTTCCTTGCAGGAAGTTGCTTTTTCACTTTTTATTTCTGTCTGACTTCATATATAACATTGCCAGGTAAACACAGAGAAATGCTTTATCAGACTTCCTAATTAGACCTAATAATCTTATCAAAATTTGCCATCTTTCTGTAAAAGGATAGTAGTGTGTGTATCTGTATGACTATGTTTGTGTGTGTTCATTTATTTGTATGACTTACTTGAATTTTGGTTTAGCCTCCTCTGTTGAAAAAAAAGAAGACAAATATGAGTCACTCCAGACCACACACAAACTGACTGATTCACCAAGGCAACACCAAAACATTTCAACATTTTACCAGGAAGCCTAACCAAGCTTTGGCAGTGGAGCCTCTCTGTTATGACAGTCGATGGGAATTTAATTTAGCAGGAAATTCATCTGTTTCAAAATCTGGCATGAGTTGAAAAAAGTCTAACAAGAACAAACAAACACGTAAGGCGTGAGGCGTGCCAGTACTCCTTTTAATAAACATTGTTACCTTCACCATCTTCTCCCTCTTCTGCTTCTTCTTCACCTGAAACCCCACCCAAAAAAAAGGAGCTTGTGAAATTTTGTGATAGGTTAAACAGGGAGAAAAAAATGTTTTAGGAGCTGCTTAGACTCAAAAGACAAAAACATGGACTACAGAGAACATTATCTTGTGTTGTCAGAAGTAAAGTGCTCCATCATGTGCTGCATACCATAAATACACTTTGGTACAGACAGGTTTTGATAATGAGCAGCCTGCTCCTAATAGGCAGAGGTCATTTGTGACCTCTGAGAGGTATTCAGAGAAATCCATCAAGCAAGTCATTCAAATATTGTTCTTTTATTGTTCTAAAAAATCTACAGTTTATTGTTTTTATTTTATGTACTTTGATATACACTGCAAAAATTAGCTATCTAAAAAAATTCAAAACACTAGAATAGCCTGAATCTTCTGAAATTAAATGAAAAATATGAAAATTGCCAGTGAGGTAAAACAACTGAAAAAAAATCCATGTTAACAAGATATAATCTAACACATTCTGCACTTGTTTAGTCTCAAAACAAGATTTAAAATACTTTTTGGCTGGATATAAGAATGTAAGACTTGGTTAGTTTGACAATCTGTGCAGTGTTACAGCCCATATTCTGTTCAAACTGCTCTTGAGTCATGAATCAACATAGCTATAAAAATTCCCTGACTAAGGTATGCAGAAGGCGTTTCTCTGCAGATGTAATATAAAAAGTTTTCCCGTTGATGATGCTGCGTAAATGTAGCTGCAGCAACAGTTGCCTTTTTTTAAACCGATTCGCTACCAAGAGGAGACTAGCTGAGCACGAGTTGAACAAAACTTGTTGTCGAAACTCAAGACTAGATTGAACCAGTTGTTTCTGACCTGTTTGACTATAGTTCAGCATGGCCGCCTTGAGATGAGTAAAAAGTGATGAAATGTACTACTTAACTGCACTTCTTTCAGTTAGTTTTTCATTAAATCACATCAGTAATTTCTCAGCCAGTCAAAAGTTCATTTTCTCCAGTCTGATATGTCACACATCTAGGAACTATGCCTCATAGGCCATGGCAGTGTGAAGATAGAGATGAGGCATAAAAACAAGAAAGTTTCCGACTAATATGCCTCCCTTTTTGGTGTGACAAAAAAGAGAGAGAGTGAGAAAAAGAGAGAGACCGATACTTAAGTGAATCTGACTAATGATTGAGAGCCCCAGGGTTGGGAGGGATCAGAGGCCTGTAGATGAATCTCAAGTTGCTGCGTCTGGTTTGCCTAAGTAAACATGTCCGTATGACTTCTCAGGACTTGCTGAGTGTCACATTCCAACCTGAAACACACTTTTAACAGCAGCTTATCTTCCATGTCTGCTGCAACTGTTGGTTATGGGTGGAAGCATTAATCATCACCATTTAGTTGTCAGCATATGACCAGACATGGATGTTGTCTTGTTTGCTAATCTCTGGCAAGCTCCAGACAAGCTGTCAAAGGCAACAAGACAGCATTGTTCCCTCTTTTTGAAAAAATAAAAATAAATGAAAAAAAAAGTCTCACCTTGTTCTTCATCAGCCTCCTCTGCTGCTGCAGATTCCTCCTGTACAGCCTCTCCTGGCACAAAAAGAAGTTGAAATCACATATCAGCATCTTATTTTTTCCCAAGTCACGGAGTGTGACGTTGACTCATCGCCCTTATTTAAAGTGATGTTTTTCTTTTAGTCAGTGATCTGACGTTTTTTCAAAAGTTCACAATGAAGGTGAAAAGATTACAATAAAATTCCGTTGCACAAATTTGTTTTGCTCATTTTGTTTTTCTCTAAAGGAGGAGTTAGTACTATTTTTTCACTTGTATTTAAATGTTTATAATCCAATGAATTGGTTTAGTGTAACACTACACCCCAGAGTAATTAAAAGTTTGCACAAAATGAGCTCCACGCCTCTATTTAAACCTTGCAACACTCCAGAACTGGTAAAGTGTGTTTCCTGGTGGCATGTTTGAAATGACCCTCACAGTGGATTAACACTAAAACAGAAAAACACATTTGAAATATGAGTACAGCACTTATTTAAGACATACATGTATTTGACTATGTCAATTTTGCTTTGTTAATATAAATTTGTAAAATTCTGGGTTGAAACTCAAGTTTAAGTGCTTTTTACTTTCATTTAAATACGTTTTTTTTCCTTTTCAGATATTTATTTTCTTTGTTTTTATTGAGCTTCCTTTTATCTTTGATTGTACAGAAAAAAGAAAACTAATGAAGACTTCAAATCATTTAAATCAGCCTGATGATTGCTTTTCAAATCATATTTATCTTCTTAATTATAAACACAAAATCCCCACCTTCTTCAGCCTCTTCTTCCTCCTCTCCGAGCTCTCCTGGTTGAACGAAGCAAAGAGCTGATGAGTTGAAGTCAGTTTAACAGAAATCACATAACTTTCAGGGTCAGAGATAGTTTCGACTCCACCTGTTGCCATGGCAACGTTTGATAAGTTGTATAGAGACAACGAAAAAAAACATTTACTGAGTCTCATTTATCAGTGTCAGAACTTAAAGGCTGTCAATACCTTCAGCAGCTGGCTCCTCTTCTTTTGTTCCAGGAAGATGAAGAGAAAAAGAACAATCCATACAGAAGGAAATCACATAAAGATAAATGCAAACTGTGGTTTCACAACAACCACTGATGTATATACAAGACAACTAACTTTGGAACCATGCCTCTGATGCTATCTTGATTTACCAACCAAAACACTGAAAACACTGAGCAACATCAAAAGTTTCTGCCTCCAAACTCATTCTGAGCTGACAAACAAGCTGAACCTTTTACAGTCAATTTCACTTTTCATTCACAAAAAAACTAAGAAGAAGGTTTATACTACTTTCAGAGTGGTTATGAACACAGTAGCAGGAGGTTGCTATAAAAAGCCTCACAGGATTAGCCTAAGAAAACATCATGGCATCTTTCTGCGGCGTGATTGTCTGATGATTCGTAAGGTCTTTACCTTCCACGACCCTGTGGAAAAACAAACATGTTAGTTCAGAGTCTGACGTTACTCTGCTCAAAAGTTAAAGCTGTTAAGAAAACAGATGTATGACTATCATGTGTTGCAGTCATGGAGACGGGTGCTGTGTGTTTAAGCCCCAGACACAACAAAAGAACATACTCCTCATACTCCTCCACCACTTCCTCGTTGTCCGACATGGTTAGGCACGTCCGGGCGAGCAGCAGGGGGGAAATCTGAATATCAAACAGATACTCTTTTAATCCCACCTGGAGGTTGAGATTTTTTTTCTTGCAAAACAAACACTTATTATAAACTTACCTGAGGATTCAATGGAGGGAAGAAGAAAAGAGGCTGACGGACACCCTGAATGTGCAGCTAACTTCACCGGCAACAAAGTAAGGTGAGAGTCAGAGTTGGTGTCATGGGAGAAAAGGTTCTAGGGCCCACTTGTTGTGTTATTAATAACTTTTTAGATAATGTGTGCTCACCATTTCCAAAAAAGGCTGCTGTAGAAGCATGATGGTGAAGGGCCCAAAGGCTCCAGGCAAACACACACACACACACACACATTATCACCTTTAAATGGCACACTGCTGCTGATAAAACTCAGGCATGCATCTCTTATCCTCCTCCCTCTGAGATAAAAATGATCTGCTTTTAATAAAACTTGGACACTATTAAAAAAAACTCACTGCAGACTTTTGTAAAAGTAAAACCTTTTATTTCTCAAACAGGTAAAATTTGTCTACAAGTACAGAGAGGGGCTCAAACTTTTTATATATTTTTTTTATTTAATTACAACTCCAGCATTCAGTAAACATCATTATAGTGACTTTCACCTGTTTAAAGTGCTTGAGAAATGAATTATTTGAAAGATAAGGCCAAAAGAGCTGAAAAATGTCAACAAATATCTTTGCCCTTTCATTAACCTTCCCAGGTTGCCTCCAACTTTGTCTTTACTCATTAAACAGCTTTCTCTTTTATTTTGAAATGCAAAGAAGAAGCAATGCAAAAAGAATAAGACAGCAGCCTCCATAACTGTAAAATATTTAGCCTCCCATAAATTATCTAAAGCAAAATCTTTGCATGCTCAGTTCATCTTGTGGACTTTTTGCAGTGAAGATTTCTCGAAGAAACAAAAAGGTCAGTCGTGGCATCCAATAACAATCCAAGTCTTTGGCTCCTTTGTAAACACAGACAGACAGAGAGAGTTAATCATTTCAAATGTTGGACATAAACTTATTGGTAAAATTCTAGATTTGCTCAATTCACTTCATTTACTCATCGTTCAAAGTTAAACAGCACAGGTTATCGTTGGTTCTCTCTGTTCAGTATGGGTCAGTAGACTTAACTGTTAAACTTTACAAATGTCTGTCCATCACTTGTAGATTTTTCCAGTGCTGCCTTTTGAGACGCTTTCCTCCCCTCTGTTCTCAAACAGGCTCCTTTTACTGCTGATGTCCACATGTCTCAAGTCCTGCAAACAGAAAGTGACAGATTATTATTCAGCGAAGATGAAAAAACAATAAAACAAAAAACTACAGTGTGCTGTATGTGCTGTACTAAAATATTGTGTGTGTAAAGAATAATAAGCCAAAAAAAATAACTTCATAGAAATCTTTTCAGTAGCTGTAATTTCTGTCACTGACCTCAGTTTCAACACAGTTACCCCAAAGTCCCTTATTGAACATCAAAAATACTCAAAAATAAGCAGAAGAAATCAACTCCTGCCGGAAGAATAAAGAGTGTTGCTGCCCCCTGGCGTCTAAACGGAGCAATTACATAATTAATGACAGGCAGCCTGTGGAAGTGTTCTTACCAGACTGATTGGAGACCCAGGTTGGTTGTTTTTGTTGAGCCAGTGGTTGACCCTCTCTGACATTCCTGATGTGAAGCTTCTAAAATCCTGATGAAAACAAACATAGGATTTATTTATCTATTTTTTATTAAAGTCTTTATTCATCTAACAGAAAATCAATCAATCAATCAATCAATCAATCAATCAATCAATCAATCAATCAATCAATCAATCAATCAATAACATTGTGAAAAACAAGCTTACTTGTCTGGTAGCTCCAGGACTGGTAAGACTCTGATCCTTCTCATCTTTCTCAAAGAGGCTTCTTTTCCTGGATACTTCTTCCAGCAGGACCAGGGTCCTCTGGGTCACATCTGGAGATCGAGCCACTTCAGATTTCTGAGGACAAACAGGAAGCAGAGCTGATGTTGACAATGAAGTCATCATTCACTGTAAATCTACTACTACAGTGTAAACCTTATGTTTTAAATGATCGTGGGGACCAGGCTTAGGTCCCCATGGGTCCAAATGCAAGTTACAGGTGCGGGGTTATGTTTAGGACCAAGATTTAGGTTCGTTTTAGGGTCAGGTAGGTTCCTGTGAGGTTAATTTTAGGGCATATGGTCAGGGTAAGGCTATAAAGTCTAAAAAAATGAATGGAAGTCAATGGAAGGTCCCCACGGGGTTCAGAAACAAACATGTGTGGGTGGGTGTGTGCGTGTGTGTGTGTGTGTGTGTGTGTGTGTGTGCATATGACTGACCTGTGCTGCCTGAGCCAGTCTCTCCATCTTCTCCTTGATGGACCTGGATGAAATTCTCTGTCTCGAGCTGGAAAAACAAAATATATAAGATATAATAAACCTATACCTCTCACCTACACATCAATAAACTAAAAGACAGTAACTGAGGAATGGAATTCACAAACTTACTTCCTCTGAAAAGATGTTTTATCTTCATCTTCATTTTGGTCCTATAGTTGAAACAAAAGCAGAGCTTCATTTTCTAAACTATCGTTTTGAAAATATTTGAATAAAGACATTTCCAAAAACTTAAAGTGATCAACTTACTGCTGAGTCAGGTTCAAACTTTTTGGAGGCCATCCTCACACTGGCACTAAAAAACAATCAGTCAGAAATGAAACAGATGGAAGCAAATTCAAAGAACCTAATAAAACAAATGAAGACATTTCCTCACCTCCTCTGCAGTGGTGCCGTCTCCGCTTCTTTCTTCTTCATCATCTAAGTCAAAACAAGCCCAAATGAGTGAATGTGTCTGTGTCCTCAGCTGTTTGAATGTCAGCATTTCATTATATCCTCTCTCAGGATGTGTTTGTGTCAACAGAGCAGTCAGCAGTAAAAGCTTGGAAATAATCCTGCCACTGTCAGCTTCGGTCCAAAGCTTGAGCACAAGCAAATTATCCTGAGCTGATAGATCGTCAGCTGATGTGAGATTAAATGTGAGCTTTAAAATTCAAATTTGCAGTTAATGTTTGCATTTGGTAGGAGGAATGTGTGCATGTGTGTGTGGGGGTGTGTACTTGTTTCTGCTTCGGAGTGAGAACCATGTTAGGTTTTTATTCAAGAAAGTGAGGTCCTTTTTGGAAAGTGAGGACGTTTTCACGGTCCTCACTTTATTTGCAGCTTTACCGTACTTTACTAGTTAGGTTTAGAGGTATGGTGTGAATTAAGTTTTGGTTCAGGTTAGGGTTAGCTATAGGTGGTTAATGGTTAATTTTAGGTTAAATGTCTGGGTTAAGCATAAATACAGTTAAAAAAATGAATGGAAGTCAATACAATGTCCTCAGTTTGATGCAAGTACAAGGATGTGTGTGTGTGTGTGTGTTTACCCTGAAAGATATAGTCCTAGAGCTCTGTCTGGTGAAGGCAGGTTTGGCTGTTTGTTCAAACACCCCATCAGTTGAAGAACTATTCAAAGCGGTCTGAGATAAAACACAAATAAAATGAGCGTTATATGGAATCAGTCTGAGCCCATGCACATAATGTGACCCAACACATCAAACCGAGGATCGAGTCCCATAGACGTTTGTGGAGAAATTTGCAGCCACAATGCATTGATTAAAATGTTTGCAACAATTGCATCATGTCAAAATAAAATGAAAAAAACCTATTGGTCATAGGGTGTTTAAATAAAATATCTGAAATTTTCTAAATTTCATCCAAATATTGTTTTTTTCCTCTTTGAAGTGACATAAAATATTCCTCATTAGAATAACCTAAAATTAGGATTCAGACCAAATATCAAAATGTTATTCTGATTACAAAGACAAATCAAAAATCCCTGGAACCTCTCACGATATCAGGACGATCCAGGTATCAAAATGTCTCTTAAAGACCAGGAATCTGAAAATGTGCTTAAGTCGTTTTGACCGAATTTGACTTAATCCTTAGTTTGATTTGAACTTTGAACTTTCTGAGCTGTTTGTTTTAGTGACATAAATGTCTGCACTTTCAGTCTTCAGTCAGCAGAGGGTGCTGTTTCTTCCACTAAATCCAGGAGCTTTGTTCTGAATTCAAATGACCCAAGTTTTTTTTTTTATGCAGCTCATTTCTAGCAGATATCTTCTCTAGGTACTTTACCAAGAAAGCAAAAGGTTCTGCTTTAGCCTATGGCAAACACTTTGCATTTTTTTGACTAGGAAAACAAGGAGCTGAGATAAAAACCTTGAACTATGTCATCTGTCAGAATGTGTTTTTTTTCGTGTTTGTGGGTGTGTGTGTGTGTGTGTGTGTGTGTGTGTGTGTGCAGGTTGAATTACCTCCTGTGTGTGTCCGTTCTGAACCGGGCTTTGTGTTCCATGCGAAGAAGGACTCTGGCAGGGTGAGGGCCAGTGTTCTTGAGGTGAGAAGGGGCCCGCCGGTGAAGAGGGGCTCATGGGAGCTGAGCTCTTGTCGAGGGAGATGGACACGGAACTGCAACAACAGAAACATGTGTGCAGTTATATACGGATCATTTGAAAGAGAAATAAAAAAATTAAACATTTTATCCTCTAAAATGGCTGGTTCAGAGCTGTCTTTGCAGCTATATGAACCATTAGGTTCATGCTAAGGTTAAGAAAAGAAAAGAAAAGAAAAGAAAAGAAAAGAAAAGAAAAGAAATTAAAAAACAGGAAACACTTACAATAAACTAAAACAATCAAAAGATCTAAAGAAGAACCAGTTTGTGTTTTAAGAGAAAACCAGAGGTTCCAGTCTGCCTCCTGCAGCTACTTCAGCACCAGATCCTGAACAAGCTGTGACTGGTTTGTATGAGTTTCATTTAATAAGTAACTGTACAAAACATATGAACTAAAATACTCTATTTGTCTGTTATGGGCAATGATATTAGAACAAATATTTACATTTCCAATAGCTACCATAATAGTTTGCCCTGGAAAAGTAATAGCTCTCGCTGCTACATGTGTTTTGGTAATTTTTCTATTCACACTTATCTAACAAACAAAATTATTCTTTATTAAATTCATTAAAAAAAACAGAAATAGAGAGTGTTCACCTGACAAACTTGCGAGTTGGGTTGGATATTGGTTTCTGATCAGGCTCAGGGTATTTCCTGGAAGACTGTTCTTTTTCTTGCTAATAAAAATAAAAGACAACATAAATACAAAGGAAGGAAGCTTTTGTGCAGATGGACCTGAGACACGCCTTGTGTTAGATAACACAACTGCAGTTTGTGTGTAGTAAGTGATAAAGTTCAAATTAGGACCTCAACGTTTTAGATTATTTGCATGATGATTTGATTCAAAGAAAAAAAGTGCAAAACCAGAAACAGGACTGGAAATAAGAATTTAAAACTCAACCCCCTAAAACTGCAACTTGCTTCAGTCCAAAAACATTTAGCACAAAAATTTGGTCGATTATTTCTTTGTTGTAACAATGCCTCTTGGAAGTTGGAAAGCCTGTTAATTTCCCTTTAAAATTATGCCACATTCGTAAGGAACATGCATTTGTGGGATAAGCAGTAGAGCTAAGTATGTGGTCTGTGCACATGAAAAATTTGCCAAATCTTCTCTGCCAAACAGCTCATTCTGCTGTTGTTACTGACTTTTGTTTTGAGCTTCTGGAACCTCTAGCTGCTGCCAGTCAGGTGCCTGATATGAGATTTATAGCCAAGAAACATTGTTACAACACAGAAATGATCTACCCAACACATATTTCTTTACTTTTTGTGCTGAGTATATTAATGCTTATATTCTTTAAAATTACCATGTATGTCACAATTTGTGGATTATTTAAACTATTGGTTGCAAAATTCCAATTAACAGATATTCGTCAGCTCTGTAGACCTAAATCTTTCAGAGAACAGATGCCAGAGTTCAGCAACTTGATGAGGCACACCCAAAAACCCAAGTCCAGGTTGTAAATCTGTGCCAGGTTTACATCTGGTCCAGACATCACATGGTGCATAATGAGGTCCTACACACGTGAGTTTCCTCATTCTGGCTCAAATTGGCAAACATTCTGAACCAGAATTAGTTGATGAAATAACTACCTTTATATTTTGGTTTTACCTGACTTGAAACAGCTGTCCAGCTCCGTGTGAAACTTTTTTTTTTGTTGTTACAGAATGTAGAGAATGATTAACACATTTTACCCTCTGCGTGGGGTAATAGTTAACTAACAGCCTCAGTGTTTGGTAGCATTGTTGGAGACTCTGAATTACAGCTAAGTAAAGAATTAATGAACAGGCCGTAAATGAAAGCATCTAATGTTTTGTTCAACTGTCTGTCAGTAACTATAATCTGCAGCAAAGTGAAATATAACAACCAAGGATTTCACCTATTCTTTAACTTTTCCCTCTGAAACAAGCACATTATGATCTCAGATTTAAAAACGACATCACATCCATATTACCCATGATGCACTTGCAAGTAGGAAAACCAGTGGGATTGAATAACTGCTTTTCTCAGTGGGAAGTCTAGGAATCATTAACTGTACAAACAAACACTGCAGTGTATCAGTCCTCATTTTAAACATTTAAGCACAGTAGCAGCATGTTCACTTATAGTTCATTGTGTACAAATTATTTAATAAGACAAACAGAAATTCAAAGATATAATTTCTTGCAGCTACTGCCATTTTATGTGCCTTTAGTAGCCATGTTTATGTCAGGGCTCCAATTTTTCAAATCATTGTTCCAACTTCTGAGAGTTGAATGGAATGCACCGAGGCAAATCACCAGGCTAAGTACTTTTATTGTAGCAAGTGGAAAATTAATGCTTTCTCAATAATTCATGCAACCAATGCTGCCTTTTTCACCAATATTTGTTATTTACTATATTTAAAACTGATTTCATGAGACAAACATCTAATGTTGGATTTTGAGGTTTGAAATGTTGCTTTTCATATAACACGGAAGTCCGAATTGTCAAATCAGACCTAGTTGCAAATCAGAAAAACAGGATTTATCTAGTGCTCCTTGATCCAGACTAAATTAGTGATATAAGTCGATAATGCCTTCCATGCATTCAAACACTGCAGCAACATGTTCACTGTATAACATTGTCTCTGTGACTAATTTAAAGAGATACAAACTGACAGAAGTAAAAAAAAGAAGTTTATTACTTCAGTTATAAATCATTTAGTTTTCATGCATGTGGCAGCTATAAGATTTGATCAGAGGTCTTTGATCACACTGACCTGTGATGCCTGTCGCTCCATCTTAAAGGATCTGGATGAAGAAGTCCTTTGACCAGAGCTGAAAAAAAAAACATGTTATCAATCACTAGCTGTGATAATAATAATAAAAAAGTAACAAAAATATCTAATTAAATATCATTCTAGATAAACTTCACAAACTTACTGGAAAGTTGGTGTTTTTTCCACATCTTCATTTTGGTCCTAGAGTGAAAACGCAGCAGAAAATCTAGTTACAGGCAGCAGGAACTATCTGTACACAGTTTTAAGAGTTTTATAGAAGGCAGCTGAACTTTTCTTTTGCTTTCTAGAGAACATTTATTGTGGATTATCATGTTCTGAATGACTGAGAATCTACACCAACAATGAAGTTTATAAAACACAAGTACAGGAAGTACAACTATCTGTGACAAAGATCTTTATGATACAAAGTCACAGATCAACTCTGAAAGTACTTAAGTTCCATTTTCTAACTTGGACTTCTCAGAAGAATAGAATGGTAATAATGATTTGCCTCACTTGGATCTGGGTTATTCTAAATTATGAGTACAAATGAAATACACTAAAGGTTTTCTGTTATCTTCCCATGGCATTATGAGCTACAGCTGTCAAATCTGTAAAACAAAAAGTGGTTGATGAGCAGAAAAAAAACTAGTTACTATACAAGTAAAGTAATTTTTAAGAAAAAAATGATTTTCTTTATACTGTTTGGGACTTTACAAAGCAATAAAAAATCATTTCAAAAAGCTTTTTAAATGCAACACTTAAGTTCTTTGTTGTTTGGATCCTTTTTTCCAGTAAATATGGTTTTGTGTCACTGCAACTGTCTTTGCGAACAATAAGTTTGCTTTTTCTCTTAATATTCCCCCAAATTATGGCTTTTCATCATCTGTAGATGTTAGTATTTAGTGATGGTCTCTCACAGCTCTCACACAGGAGAAAAACTACAGACTCTTTTTGTTCGAGTTGAATTTAGGAGCAGCCGTACGGACACCAACTCTGGCAGAAAGATAACTGCAGGATGATAGAACATGCATATCTAACTGTGTGTTATTTTGCATGAGCATGTTACCACATACTTTTATTGCTTCCACTTTTATTAATCAGTAAGTTACTTATTCCCTTGTTGTTACTTTATTTGGTGATGATGCACAGCTAAAGTGAAAGTCATCCAAAATAAAATGTTTGCAAATCATTTTTATTCAGCTGCAATAAAAAAAGCACTTACTTGTTTGGTTGCTGCGTCTGTTCTGGAGTTGTTGTAGCTGGGAATACCAGCTGATGGTTTTAAAGGCGGCTGTGGTTTGAACACACTCCCCTCCTCCTCATCCTGGTCCCCCAGCAGCGCCACCCCACCAAACCCTTCTCCTCCGCTTGTCGCCTTCTCACCATCCTCCTCTTCCTCCTTCTGCCGTCTTAACGTCTCCACGTGTCTCATCCTCCTCTTTTCGTCACGCACTCGCAGCATCTCCACAAAGTCCAGCTGCATCTGCTCAACGCTAATCCATAAAATAGCACAACACACTAATTTACGACTGACACACACTGGACAGTTTCTAAAGACTGGCAGATAAGATCTCTGAGTCTGATCAGGTTTCTGTAATAAAAGCCGCTATATTTCTTTCTTCTTTTGAAAACGTATGCTCAGAAATTTAGCTGCTGGTGTTTTAGACACTTTATGGGATCAGGTTGAAATAAAAAGGACTCACTCCCATGAGACAAAACTGTAAGTATCCTGTCACTGTTGGCTTTGAATCCATTCACAAAGCAGGTGTTGAGTCAAAATTAAATTACTGTAAACTCTGAACCAATTTTGTACCGATCATTTCGTGCCAAATAAACAAGGACAGGAAGAATTTTAATAAATTCAAGGTATGCCAATAGTTTAAACTACATCTTGCAATGAAAAAGGATGGAGTTATAGCTTTTAGCTCGTGCAATATTTTTGCAACATTTGTTAGCTCTCATGGTAAGTGTTGAGGATGACTCTCAGCTACATCTTTCATGCAATACTGCTAAACAAAAGTTAAAGTTAAAGTTGATTAGCTTTAGCAAGCATCTTGAATTGGTTGACTCCAGAATTGAATCCATTGTAGATGTACAACCAGTGATTAGTTTCTGAATGTTTCAATACAGTCAACATTGTCGTTCATGAGATATTTTGCTAACAGACAATCGGGGCTGATGACAGCAATAAATGCTAAGGGTTGAAGACAAAATGTTGCACAAATTATAGCACTTAGAGTGTGTGTTGTGACTTGTGATCAGATACTATCACAATAAGTTTTAGTTGAATATCTGTAAATTTGACTGATTGAGAGACAAAATAGTGTTTGATGAAGTGGCTTAGCTGTGGCAGCCATCTTGATTTGGATTAACACCAAAATGTATTCAATTGTAGATGTACCACCAGTGATTACTTTATAAAAGTTTCACTTAAATCCGTCCAGAAGTTCATGAGATATTTTGCTAACAGACAAACAGGAGTGACACCAACAATTACGGCCAAGGTTTTATACTAAAATGTTGCACAAATTGTAGCCCTTATAGTACGTATTGTGTGTCAGCTACTACTACACAAAGTTCTACATGAATGTGTCCAAAATTGACTGACTGAGAGCCAAAATAGTGTTTGCAATGGTGGCCCAGCTGTGGCAGCCATCTTGATTTGAATTAACACCAAAAGTTAATCCGATGTAGAGGTACGTTCAGCGATTACTTTCTAAGAGTTTCATTTAAATCCATTCAGACGTTCATGAGATATTTTGCTAACAGACAAACACTATGCATTATTGTCTTTTCTTCTTTAGAAAATAAGATCAAAAATAGGGTTAGGGTTAGTATTAGGCTTAGCAGCTCACACTCCAGCATCAGAGCCATGTTAAGACAGCAGTTTCTAAGTTTCTTCGAATGGATTGTAGGGAACAACCTGCTAAGGCCTTGGGACGTCTCACTGGAGGACTCAGTCGCAGCATCACTGCCAGATGACTTTCTGGGTGCAGAGAAGGAGTCATCGTCTGGGTCGGTGGTACTGCTGCTCCTCACTCTCCTCCTCCTCTCCCTCTCCACCTCCTCCTCATCCTCCATCGTCCACTGACGTGCCAGGCTGAGACAGGGCACACAGACAGAAAAGGAATGTCCGAATCAGCAGCAAAAAACAAAAAAACAAAAAAAAGAAAGAAACAGATAGTAAAACAAGAATGTTAATAAAAACAGCTCAGTTATTTGCTTCTTTTAGATGTCACAGATAACTGTTAGACAGAACGTGTGTTGCATGTTTATCAGCCATATCGTTTTGTCAATTTATCAGTAAAGACCAATAAACTGTACAGAGTTATTAAGAAAGAGGTGAAAGTTTCCTTTATAAGACTCTCTTATTTCACAAAATAACTTTTTTCCTAAAGGTTTTATTTAAGCAATGAAACATAGAAGTGCCTATTACAAAAATCCCAATAATGATAGGTGTTGAATGTCAAGTTCCAAAATGAGTGTTAAAGTTAACATCTTTTTTTTTAATTCTAGGCAAGAAACTCAGTTGAAGGAGTGAAGCCTGACCTGTGATTAAAAAGAAAGCGTTTGAAGTCAGTGATGTCAGAAAAAAGGCAGCGGCTGCCTGCTCTAAAACACACCGCTCATTCACTTGATAGAAAAAGTTCTGCAGATTTCAGTCTTACCTGGACAAAGCAGACCAGTTTTTCCGACTGATGGACATGTTGGAGAGAGTATAAAGTTTCCACTTCACTCGTAGGAAGAAAATAATAATTAAAAAAACAAAAAAACAACAACTCAGCAGACTCTGACAGCGGCAGTATAGTTGCAGCACAAAGATATCCACCTTTAGTCGGGTGCAGCTCACTGAGGGATCACATGACCACAAAGGTGAGCTCTCTACCTGACAGGGAGGAGGGGGGTGGGGAGAGGCAGAGTGTTTCTCCTTGTATGGTGGGAGTTTGGAAAATCTGATCTTTGTCACTATGGATGTCATTATTATCAGTCTTATGTAGAAATGAATAATAATAATAATAATAATAGAAGATAATCATAGTGAGGATTTAGATTTAATATATACAATAGGTGTTTAAAGCTACTATAACCACAACGGAAGTGTGCACAAGAAGTAAAAACATTGTGGTGAACCAAACCTCTTTGTTCCCGAGAGCGCGTGCACGTGTGCAACACTTTGTGCGTGCGTATGTGTTTTTTTTTAACATCTTTGTCGCAGGTGGCAGTGAGTCTCTTCAGTGTGAGTCAGAAGTGTTTGCTCTGCTACAAGACCACACCTTACAATAATGTGTGTCGGACTCTGACCCAGGCTCAGTTCCAGAAACACACACATGCACTGTCTACCTCATCTGACACCATCCATCGCAGCTGCAAAATACAGACCAGTGAGTGTGTGTGTGTGTGTGTGTGAGCCCCAAACAAACAGGATGAGCTGCTGACATGAAAAGTGAAGTCATTCTTCGGTCTTTTCCTGTGTGCATGTCCGAACATGAGCCTGTTTTATGGGTTTCTGTCTTCCGATAACGGTCTTATAGAACTATTTTGCATGTCGCTCTTTACCAGCTGTCACCCGTTGACAGTTTGCATTTGGGCTTTTCTGTGAGTGTTCCTACAGTGAAGTGTAATATAAAGGAAAAGATGTTTCGTAGAATTTACATGGCCAATTAATTTATTGACATACAACACCTTTTCCCCTCCACATGTAAGGCAATGTAGAAAGTGTCTACGGGAGTTTATGATGATGCAAAACATGTCAGTTAAAAAGGACTGTTTTATGACTAAAGTAATGATATGCTTTTGGCAGATGGAATACAGATGAATCTAACTTGCTGCTCTCCTTGTTGCCAGATCGCTTCTGTTTGACAGATATTTTGCATTTTTTGATGTTATCATGATGTGAACCTACAAATGTTTTTGTTTCATTTTAGCAACCTTCAGAAAGCTATTCTTAGCTTTGTAAACCAAGTGTTCATGTTAAATTGCGCGTAAAATACCCTTTTTTATAAAGTCAGTAATAACTCATTGTGCAACATTTGAGATGATTGCTGTGTTTACGATCAGGAGTGTCAGGTCTCTGTGACAAAACAGTATAAAGGCCAATCAGAACCACCAGAACTCAGAGATTTGTTCTGACGGTTACACTTTTTGTTTTGCAACATAAGTTTCATGTTGCTGCAGACAACACAGGCTTCATTGTTTAAAAACATTAATCTGTTTAATGGAAGATTGACAACAGCCTTTATCTGGTCTCTACAGAAGCTGATAATCCAAAGGAATCATGTTCTGAGTGACTTTTACACGTGAAATAATGAGTGTTAAAACTTCACTCAAAGTCGAAAGCCAAAGTTTCAAACTATTATTTAAAAAAAAATACTGGATAAAAACTGCAACTTTAACACAGCAAAGGTTTACTAACCAAACACAACAAAAACATATTTAAGAACAGTTTTTTTGTTTTGTTTTAGCATTTCTACAGCACATGTTTCTAGTTTATTTTTAACTATAAACTTCATAGATGTTGTTTAATGTGTTCAGCTTTTGTCTCAACAGAATTCTTAATTGAGATGTGTTCAGTTTGCTCATCTGTCCATGAAAAGAAAAAAGATAAATTAACCTTGTCTGTTAGCAAAATATCTCATGAAACACCAAAGAGATTTTGATTAAACTCTCAGTAATGAATCATTCATTGTGGGGAACTCACTGGTGTTTAAGGTCAGCCCAATTCAAGATGGCTCCACAGCGAATCAACTCTAGCAACTATAATGACAGTAACTTTGATGTGATTGTAACTGAGAGTCATTCTTAACACAGACTTTGAGCACTAACAGATCCTGCTCAAAACAAAGCTTCTTGATTACATCAACTGAATGAGAATTTAAGGTACAAAAGTCGTTAAAAGAACACAAATAATTGAATCTAAACATCATTTACATACAAAGTGATAAGTACAGATTAGCATATTTATTAACTGTGATAGCAGACCAAACAGAACATCCAAAAACTGCAAAAAGAAAACAAAAGTTTGGGAAAACAAGTCGTTCTAACGTCACACGTTGCACGTCTCACTGCACAGAACCTTTGGCAGCATCGAACATCTTCTTCCTTCCCTCCATCCCCGACATGGCCTCCACGTTCTTCCTCCAGTCGCTGTCCTCAACCGGCCTCTTCTGCAGGTAAAGACAGATTGTGTAAGCACTGTGGAACGGACTCAAAGCGTTTTTTTTTTTTTTGAACCTGTAAAGACGAGCGAGCTCAGAAAGTGTATTGTGCAGCTAAGCCCTTTAAAACGTGTGCTTTTGAGTGGGAATCCCCTGAGAGATCTGCTTAACCGTGCTGGTAGAACTGGTTTTTCTGATGTAATGTGCTCGGAGACTCACAGGTCAGAGCAAGCATACACACTGAGACACATCGGATCAGACTATTCTGCCAATGTGGACACACACACACAAACACACACACACACACTGACCAGTGAGTGAGGCACAAAAGCTACTCTCCTGTGTACAATGGGATCATTGTTGGATTCATGCACCTCCTCTCCTCTCACACACACACACACACACACACACACACACACAGTCACCACCTCACACTGATCTACTATTCAACTGTTCAAACACACCTTTCACACACATAAACACAGTTTGAGGTGTTCCATAGCATTCTGAGCACTGACGTCATGAATGTACCAGGAATATTCATGTTTACCCCCTGAGGAGGCTTTGTCATTTATTTCGTGAACTTTTTTTTTTTTTTTTCTGTGCGTACAGAATACCAGCATTACCCCCTCCCATCTGCACTCACCTTCTCAGTATCTTCTTTCTTGACAGACTTGAGATTGGCTCGGAGGTCCATGGACACTTTGTGCTTGGAGCCCAGCAGCGAGCGCAGGATGGCATCAGCAGACACACGAACGCGCCGAAGGTTAGGCCTCTTGAATTTCCCCCTGAGGTCCAGCACCTTGATGTTCAGGTCTTTAATCTGATCCGGCGACGAAGAAACATTGAGAGATGCTTCCTGTCAGAGCTGTGGTGGCTGCGTCTTGAAAGTGAGCGGGAAGAATGATGCTCTCTCTCACCTCGCGTGTGTTGAGCATGACTTTGGCTTCGATGTCATATCGCTCCTCATCCACCACGTCTATCTTGGAGTGGAGTTCTCGACAGAGATCCTGTGAAAAGAATTTAAACAAATAATATTTTACCTGTTATAGAAACCTCAGTTTGGAGAAATGAAGTTTGTTTTTGAACCAGTTTGACAAGCTAACAGCTAGCTGAAGCAGGGCCAAAACCAAAATTAGATTTCTGTTTCCTTAAAAGGGAGCATATTATTCAAAATTCTTCAGCTGTTAAATACATTTTGTTGTGTACTTGGGGTCTTGGGGCAGAAAATTTGAATTTAGTCTCTCCTGGTGCTGCGCCACTATATAGTCATAAACCCCACTCTCAAAGTACAATGGACCACTCTGGAGGCTGGACGGGGTGGGGTGTGAAGAACCTCATTTGGATTTAAAGAGACAGCATCAAAATGAGTTGCTTCAGGAAAAAGGGTGAAATAGGGCCTTGTAGAGTTACAATAAGGAGGAACTGAGACCAAAACGTTGAAGTTCCACTTTATGCAGACCCCAACTGCATGATTTAAATGTGAAACAGAAGTATTTAAAAACACAATATGTCCACTTTCAAACAGTCCTCATCTTAATATTTGCTTGTGCTTCATGAAAATGTTAATTTATAAGCTTTTAAATCACTATTAGTTTAGCTCATTGCTTTTTTTTTTTTTACATCTAATTTAGTGATTTGTGGTTGTGTAAATAATTGAAGCAGTATTATGCATTTCCAGTGCAACCTGGGGCATTCTGTTAGAAATGTTATACTGATTTTCACAGAATAACTGTGTAATTTAAAAAGTGACAGCAATATAAATCTTAAAAAATACATTTTCAATTACTGAAATAATTAATTAATCACACATTTTTGGCCCAGCTTGGGTTAGCCTTTAGCTCATGGGGCCCACTATCCTGCACAATTTAGAGGTTTCTCTGTTCCAACACACCTGATTTAAATAAATGGGTGATTTGGAGGCCTCTGCAGAACTTAAAAAAAGTGATTTATTTACTGAATCAGGTGTGTTGAAATAGGGAAACGGGCGGGAACAAATTAAAAAAGGAGCAACTGTTCACTGGCTTCCAGCTGTTAAGAAGTGAAACGAAACATGAACAGGGAGTTTAGAGACACCTGCAGCTGAGCCAGGCTGAGCCCACTGGTGTTCAGAGGAGGAGCTTTCACTGCGAGGTACTTCTGTTTCTCCCCTTCTTTGATGAGGATTTCTTGTTCTAGTTCCTCTTTGGCTTTTGCTACCATCAGACTCTGCAAAAACAAACCATCAGATGGTAAAAGTTCAACTCTATTGCTCTCTGGTGGTCATATATGGGTACTACATGATAGAGAGGTAAAACAAACGTCTCACCTTCAGCATCAGCTTCCTTGAGGCTGATATCTTTGGTTTTCTCTGTATAAACAGAATATTATCAATACAAACATCATATGAGACATAATATTCTAAATTTGGTGCAACAAGCGAATGATTAGACCTTAAAATAACCTTACCTCTTGCCTGTAAAAGAAAATGTACATAATTTAATAATAAGGTCAAATATAGACAAACATATTTATTTTCTGTCTCTGTGGTGCCAAGTGGCCCCTTATCTGAGAGTATATTTAAGAACACAAAGTCTAATCACTCACACATGCTCAGGCATTCTGCTGATGAGATCCCACTGGAGGAGATACAGAAGGGATTAGAAACACACACTTCACACACTGACACACACACTTAGCAGTTGCCATTGTTCACCAGCCCTCCTCATTCGTCTGCTCTCCTGATGCTTGAATGTGGAGCAGATGCTGATTATACAAGAAGCCAAACATCCCTCTGAACTTCATGACCAAAACAAGATTATTGATTAAAATCACTGAACAGCAGGTGAAAATAAATGTCAGTTTTGTCATGAATACCAAATGTTGTGAGTAAATCAAAGAAATAAAGCTCAAAAGAAAAAAGCTCAAAAAAAAAATCAGGATTTGTTTGTATTTTTTTTTTTCTTTTAGAGGCCCAAAATTGCAAATGAAGCTGAGGTATCATAATTATCGATGTTCTGATTAATCGAACACGTATGTGGTAACGCATTAACTGTGTCTAATTATTGCCTCAGACATCATTAAGAAATAAAAACAACATTATTGTTGCTACTCCATTACAGATTGCAAGACTGTTTGATCCATGCAAAACTAAATTATTATTAAGCAAATTAAAACTCTGAGCTGTCAATCTTTGAGTCTTTTGTTTGATTATGAGGTTTAAAAAAGCACCACAATATAAATACAATAGTTGAACAAAAGAGGAGTTCAAGTTGACAATAGGTTCATTAAATACATTAAAAAGGAACAAATAATAAATACCTAAACTGAAATTTATTTTTAGAAAGAATGTGACAATGTTAGCTTGAAATTGATGTGATGTTGTGATCACTGCAACTATATTTCTTATCGCTTTCTTCTAAATTTACATTGTGGAGGATGTCATTTTGAATGTGGTCAATTAAAAAAAAAGCTCAAGAGCAGAAAGCCTTTAGTGTCACAGTTTGTCCGAAGATTATTCAGCAACTATTTTTTCCTGCTTAATAAGTATGTTACATTATATTAAAACACTTATAACAATGAAAATTGGAGAACAGTACTTAAGTGCAATAATTCATTTTTAACTTTCATTTTGTTCATTGCATCTATATCGTAAATAAAGCAGAGGTGTAAAGTGACAAAGTACAAATTCTTCGTTATTTAACTTAGGTAAAAATCTTGGTAATCTATGCATTTCTAGAGTAATTATTTTGTTCTACTCCTTACATTTTAAAAGTAGCCTCATTACTCCCATTTCATTTTTGCTTGTTTTCATTCCAGCTTGTTATTGTTAAAAAAATCTATCTGTTTACTTTTACTAAAAATTTTGGAAATGTACTTTTGATACTTAAGTGCAGAAAAAATGTCAGATACCTGTAGACTTTTACTAAAGTAATATTCTTAAAGACTTAAACTTTTAACAATATTATTTTATGGTAACTTATACTCAAGGATCACTTTGAGGTACTTAATTCAAGACAGTTCATTCAGTCTCATGTTGTATCTCCCCTCTCACAGTCTGCTATCATAAACACCAGCTTCCTTCTCCTGATCTAACCCTGTTTCCACGTCCCCCACCTCTCTATTTTTTTACATTGCAGTTTGAATCATGAATGACGACCCATAAAACCTCCTCATATAAAGTTGCAAGCCACTCCAGTGGATTTGGAAAATTCCAGAGTGATAGCCATCCGTCATACACCTCTCATCCCCTTCATCCCCATCTTTCTCCTCAGGATTATCTGCACAAGAGGAATTTGGAGTGGCCTGTCTCCCCAAATAGATCAGACAGCTGTGAGGGCTGTTTGTGCTCTGGTGCTGCCCAGTATGGATCAGAGATTTACCGCTAACTCGTGGATGCTTACGGAGGCTTTGCGATGCAGCCAGTTTTGGCAGTCAAAGACAGAAACTCTGAACTGTTTTGGAAATTTTGTATCAACCTGAATTGGACTGCTTTTGGGGCTGGAACCCATCTAGACAAAATGTAATCTACTAAAGGCTGTTTTTTTTTAAATCAAAGAATAGGAAGCATTTACATCCACATAGATTTTCTTTTTAAACTTGCCTTCTAACAAAAGTATTAAAAAAGTTTGTCTCCACTAAAATTGTTGCTCAACACTACACCTTAAAAAAACATGATTATAAATTTTGTGCAAGTTTACTACTTTAAAAAATAGCCCAATTTCATATTTTCAGTTTATAAAGAACGTCTACAATAGATTACATTATATCAAGATGATTTCAGCTGAAAAAGGTATACAAATATATCCACAAAGGACCTTACCTGTGTTTGAGAAAGAGTTGCCCCACAGCAGAGGATGGACAAACCAATGAGCCCTATGATTCTGTACCCTTCTATTTATCTGTGCCACCCACTGTCTGACTCCTTTGTTTTTGTCTACATTGGAGGCTATTAATAGATTAAGACCATTTCTGGTGGATAATCTACTCTGCTGAATTGTCTCTCATAGATTTTTATAGCTAATCCAGGAGCAAGTGCTTAAAACCTGAAGTTCTGAGCCTTATACTCACAGAGAATAAAAAAACATTAAGAATTAACTTGGAAAATTTGGAAAATCTTTGCAACAATTTTATTGTATCAGTTACTTAAACAGTCCATAAATTTTATTTGATATATTTTGTTCTTGAATATGAACGTTTACTTTTTTAGGTTCCAAATTCATGGCCTTAAAGTGCCAGTGACATCAAATTTGTTTATGATAAACATGAATGCATTTTTTTGAAAGATAACCGTAATGACATATTGCCAGAAAAATTTCCATGCCACTGAGATAAACAAATTAGATATTTGCATTTAAAGTAACAGGAAGTGATGTCAAAGGTCTAGACATGAACAAAACATCGCTGCAAAGGCCAACAGCACAAACTAAGGAGAATAATCTGATGTTTTTTTTTAGATTATTTTGAGTCACTATCATCGAGAGATGAAGAAGAGTCAGATTTCAAATAATATTGAACAAATTGAATAATGAACAAAGACCAGTGAGTTTATTGAGTTTCCTTTTGATGTCACTTCCTGTTTCATTTCAAAAGAAAATATGCCTGTTACGTTACAAAATGGGTTAAATCATGTGTATTGTGTCATATTTCTGAACTAAAAAAAATGTTTTCTTTGACTTTTCCTATTTGAAAGATATTCGTGTCACAGGCACTTTAAATTGTGTCTTGTCTGAATAAAATGAGGCATAAAACAGAAATAAAAAGACTTTTACTCAGACTGAGGTTTGTGTCCTGTGGAGAAAATAAAGGTTTCCACATGAAATTGTGTTTCAAATTTGTTATAAGTATTGTTAATACATTTGTGTCCCTCTCCACATAAATGTTTATTTCAGATCTATTTTACTAATTAAGCTCCCACCACATATACTTCATCAGTACATGTTTAAAAAAAAGATTGAGGATAATATGTGTCTGATCCTTTAGGAGTTTTTAGAGCCAGGGATTTATTGAACTATTAAGGGCTATTATTCTTTTTTTTTTATTAACCAGGAATTTTCCATCACAGCATCAGCCTTAGCATGAGGTTAATTTGTTGTTCTGACATCTTGTCAAATTATCACAACGAATCAAACAGGATGCTCTGACAAAAGACAGCAGGGACATATAGGTATTTCTCCAACTGCTTTAGAAACATCCAAATGGGAAATAGTGCTATTTGAGGCATTAAGCGATTTACAAAATAACATCTCAATTTACCTAATTATTTGTGCCAGTTTAGAATTTTATTTGGACAAAAATGAATCTACATCTTTACACGTCCTTTAATTCCCTCATGCAATAATAATAATTATTATTATAATAATAATAATAATAACAACAATGGAGGTCTGAGGCCCAGAAATGGCCCTAGAAATGAAGTAATGAAAATCAAGATTTTACTTACAACTCTTAAGGACAAGTAAAGAAAACATGCTTTTGAATCATTTTTTAACCACATTTAAATCATTCAGTTGAAGTCAAGTGGAACTGCAATTGTCTGAATTCCTCATTGTATATCCACACGTCCCTCTTTCACCCATTTTCTGAGGTGTGTCTCAAAACAGTTCATTTTGTTGCTTTCTTTGAATCTAAATGAGGCAATTTATACCCTAAATTTTACCATATTAAGAGATAAATTTTGAATTTTAACAATGCATGTATTTTAAATATGCAACAAATACTGTAGCTTCATGCTGATGTAGAAGAAAGCTTTTTTGTTGGCACTTTTGCAAATGATGCAAGGTTTTGTATGATAAATGAGATGATGTTTTAGTTCAGTTCTTTCCCTTTTGATCCCATTCAGGGTGCCCCAATAGCTCACTAAAAAAAGAAAAAAAAAAGTATTTCATGTGATTTAACACAGACAGACCTTTAGTGGTTTAACATAAAAGCAGCAGCTGGTGGTGTAAAAATAATTACTGCTCAAAAGCCTTTTCAAAATGTGTTAAATAATCTTATAGTAAAGAACTTTTTATAATCTGTTTTCTTTCTAACTCTGACAAACATTTCTTAAACCATACCTTTACAAAACACATCTCTATGTGTGTTTGTTTCATTTTTTTTTCCTGTGGTGAAAACCAGAAGCCCTGAATAACATTTATGATGTTTAAATAAAGAATTCCACTGAGGAGTGTGAGTTCACTTAGAGAACAAAAATTCAAACACAAATAGCACTTTCACCTTCAGAATCTTCCTTCACATATCTTTGCAAATATGTCCACCTGTATTTGCACACATACAAACACACACACACACACACACACACACACACAGGATGGTACAAAGACCCATCAGTGGGCGTCTCCTTGATCCTCTTACTGCTCCTCGTCCACTGCTGACTCATGCGGTGTGGCTTACGTTGGGGTTTTCCACAGTAATGAGAGACGTTGTAACACAGCTAACTCTTTATTCCCGAGGAGCACACACACACAGTAATACTCTTGACAAACAAACACACACATACACAGACCACATACACAAAACAGGCTTAAATGAACAATAAAAGCTATGTCTTGCTAACAAGAGTCTGCTGATGCTTTGCTGAATTTCATTTTGGGCGTGCTCCTTGTCGGTGAATATGTGTGGGTGGATGTTTGTGCGAACATGCCTGAGGCTCACAGGGCTTCTCATTAGGCCTGAACACAGCTACGGAAACAAAAAGGTGTCCTGACTCTGGCAAGACACGCAATACCCAAGGAGAGTGAAAAGAGTGTGTGTATGTGTGTGTGTGTGTTTTCCAGAGGCTATAACAGCAGGGTTAAACCACAACTGGAAACAGATGAGCTCAGAAGAGAACAGTATGAACTGGGAAAAACAACAACAAGCCATGATTCAAAGTAGACATTTTAGAAAGACGCTCTTTAAAAAATTTTTATTCTTTTAAAATTGTAATACTGTACGTGGTTTCAGAAAATACATTTTACTTTAAATCGGAACAGTTTTGAACAAAAACACCTCTTCTTCATTTGCGACTTCAGATCTCTTCAGTCTGTAACAAGAGCTTTCAAAGCAAGTCATTTCATCAAAAGCGTGACCTTTTTCTTTAACAATGGCCTCAAATCGTTTCATAAGTAGGGGGTAGTTTTGAAACAAGGCACGGATGATTAAGTGTTTTTACGATCGGCAGTTTCTCATAAAAAGGTATTCCTGTTCCTTGCTGGAGTCTCCACAATGACGTCGAGCGATGACAGAAAAAAGAAGCAGCGATTTTTTTAAGATTCCTAATCTTCATATGATATGTATAATATAACAGGAGTGCCTGTAATCATTGTTCCATATTCACCAATGGGTTGTTTTTCCTATCCCGTGAAGCTGAGCAGCACAGAAACAAGCCCCTTTACCTCTGATTGGCTCACACTCACGGGGAAAAAAGCTGGAAGAAAAAGGAGAAAAGAACAGTTATTTCATTTATCGGTTAACTGATGTGCTCAGCGTAAAGACAAAGTCCAGTAATCTGTTTTACACTGTTTCCACAGCTACTGAGTTTATTTGGACTCTTGGCTTCTGCGGGTCTCTTAAGGAAGCATTGCTGTGGATTCCTGATGTCTGAGCTCATAGTTCAGACTTACACACTCAGTTCACTCGAGGTTTCAGTAACCAGTTTCGGTGCACAGCGCAGTATTAGACATTTAAACTTTAAACAATGATAATAATTTTAAAAAGTACTTAAGAAGTGGAGCGCAAAGACCTTGTTCCTGGCAGAAGTCTACATTGGTGTGTTTAAAAATACTCCCCTGCCCGCTGAGGGAGAGGCAGGCAGATGGTATTTATTTTGAAATCTTGTGTGTTGCATCGTAATTATGTCCTCCGGGGAGAGCGGTTTGTGCTGTAAGAGGACTGATGGTAGATGAGGTCCACCATGAGAAAACAGTGGCAGATTCTGGTGACTCAGTGGAACATCGAAACACTTGAGTGGAGCTGGTAAACAACCTTTAGCCAGGACGGTTGAAGCGGTTGTCACACACGGACCATCAGATTCCCAAACGCTTCAATGTTTTGCCTCCTGGTTTGTTCTAATGATTGGAACAAAGAGGAGACACATTAACTCACCATTGTGTTCTCGGCTAATTTGATCTTTTTATAGAAGTTTGGTTTCTGGGAAAATTGGTTTCTTTCATTGACACAAGGGAATACTTTTTGTTAATTGTTTGTGTTTTATTCAGTTTTGTTCACCTGTGCTGCTCATCATTAGGAATGAAAGTGAAACATTAAGAGTATAAAATCAACTTCAGCACATGGACATCATTCCTTTCTCACACCCTCGTGATGCTTTTGTTTTTGAGTTGACAAACACACCTTTCACCTTTTTTTGTGTCGTTTGTGTGAAACCCCACAAGAAAGTCTTTATCGAACAGAATCTTTCCCTTATTGAAAATATTTCCACAACAGAATATTTTTCAAACAGGAATTTCCCCCTGATATGAACTAAAATCTTCCCCAATGTCAATCTTTCCCTAACCATTTCCAAACAGAACATGATCTCTCCCCAACAGAATCTTTCTTGAATATTTTCCCGACAAAGTATTTCCCGAACTGAGATGATTCACGAACAAATCATTCTCAAACAAACTGCTTCCATATATGAATATTTCCTTAACCGATAATTACCATAACCTAATCATCTCCTCAGGTGAACCACACCTGTTGGCATTCTCACAATCTCTGCATTGTTTCAATCATATAGATTTTTTTCTCACAGTTCCGATGTTATTGAGGCCTTGTGGACAATTTTGGGCTCATGACCCTATTTTGGCCTTTTTGACCAAGAAAATAAACACTATTCTTCTGGGCCACTTTTATAAATGTGAAATGATTTACAAATGACTTTGATAAACTTTTGCACATATGGGGTAAACAACAGAACATGTTTAACCAACTCAAAAACAAGTTACATGAGCTCAGATCAGTGATGCCTAAAATACTAATTTAAACAATCCACAAGAAATTAAGTTTATGAAAGAATCTGCCACAGCACAAGGTGATTATATTTGTATTATTATGGGTTTATATATATTCAGATGTTGGCTTGTTGAGGTGGGAAGGAAAAAACACAGCAGTACGGTCGAAACTGATGTGTTTGGCGATTCTTTGGTCGTGGACGGCTCTGATCTCGAGAGAAAAATGAAAACAATGTAAGATATTTGCATCTATCCCCTGGAGGTGTTCAGCTGAGTCACTGTCTCACCGGTGTGATACTGACAGGAAAGTGAATCTGAAGCGTGGTGGTCCAGGCTGTCACAAACTCATTTCAGATTAGTTGAACTCAACCAGACTTACTGTGTGGAGTTAGAGCTCCTCATCCTCCCCGGTGCTGCCCAGGTGTGCCGTGTGCAGGTGCCTCTTCCGGCTCGCTTGCATGGCCTGTTTGTTCTTGAAGCGCATCAGAGCCATAGAGATATCTGTGTTCCACGACCTGCCGCTGCGGTCCTGCGGACACCGGAAGTCGATTTCCTGGCCGCTCGCCATCACCACCGTGAAGTACTCGACCCCCCGCTTGTACTCCACGCAGTCCACCTTGCTCATGCGCTCGAAGAGGAGCTCCTTGGCTTTGGAGCTCCACGCCGGGCTCGGATCATCACCTCCTTTGCAGTTGTGAAGGCGCAGTCCCTCCTCCTCCGTCAGCACGCAGCGCTTCTTCTTCCACAGCTGGAGGAGTCCGCTGCTGCGCTTCTCCAGCAGCCCGTCTTTCAGCACCTTCACCGGGATAGACATGTCCACACAGAGACCGGATCTTTTACGCGAGTCTTCTTCAGCAGAGAGGCGCGTCTTCAGGGTGAAGCCATTCAGCTATTTCTGTGGAGTATCTCTCATACCATGTGCTGTTGTGAGACAGAGCGAGTTTGTGAGTTATGACAGCTCGCCGTGGTGCGTTTGGCTGGTCTGCTGAGATGTGTTTGGACATGCCCGGCTCTTCTGTGGACCATCTCCGCCCCCCCTCCTCCTTTGTAATACTCCGCCTCCTCTGTAATGACGACAGTAGGAGATACCGTCTGTTTATGAAAGACTCCGATTGTACATGCCTTGAGTACCTATGTGTAAATAAGTGTGTGAGCGCGTGCACGACAAACGAATTAAATATATAATTAGCCAGCTGGCACATGCTCCTCTGGATCAGGGAGAAGTATAATGGAATGAAATGCAACATGATACTAATACAGAAATAGATAAAAAGTTACAGGATGTTGCTTCACCCTCTTGCAAATGTGGAATGTTAGAAATTTGAAGAGTTCAAATGTTGAAATGTGTAAGAAAGAAAGAAAGGGGGAAAAGGGAGAACAGAAAAAAGGCTGAGTCATGAGTCAGTTTTTGGACTTCCTGTAGCCAAGCATTTCCGCGAAGAGGTTGAATGAAAGCAAAAGAAAAACAACTTTTCAAGCTTGTGTAGTTAAAAAGTTGGAATTTGTTTCTAATGATCCCAGTTATTTTAGTTTTTCTCCTCATCCTCACATAAACTGATTTGTTTTTCCACCCTTCCCTTTCTGACAGATGGGTGGTGTGATCTAGAAGTTATTTCCCCAGATTTAACTGGAAGCTTGACATGATCTCTGCAGTTAGAGGTGTGTCTGTGGAACGTTGTTAGAGAAATGATTAGAATGTGTCCATTGAAACCAAAACCAAGTTCTATCAGTTTTTTTTTTTTACTTTCCCTTACACAGATTTGTCTTTTCATGTAAAAGAAAAACAAAACAAACATTTCCCAAGCATTTTCTTTATCAGGTCTTGAATGAATCTGATGAACAAGGAATACATGTATGTTGTTGAAGAATACATTTTCTAACAGAACATTAATTACCTCACTTTCAGTATTTACAAATTACCAGCTCAGCTAAAAATAAAAGACTCATAAACAGCTGTTAACACTGATGGTCTAATCCAAGCTTTTTGAATGTGAAATGAATACCCCATCTGCTTTATGTAAAAAAAAAAAGTTTTTTTTGACAAATTTTCACTTTTTTGCTTTATTTGTTCATGATTTACACAACGTTGCACTGCATCACAGGACAATATGCCTGGACATCAGTTTGACTGCATTAGTCAGGGCAGGAACAAACAAAAAAACAAACAAACAAAATAAGACTAAGCCATGGTGCATTCTCATTTGTTAGATTTTTAATTGTTGCTTAGCTATGATACATTTGACCCCAAAACATGTTACTCCACCTCACAGGGTTTTTAGCCATCAAATAAATTACAATTAAACATTAGAAAAATTAATGTTTGAAAATACAAATTCATGGTGAAAATTACATAAATCATCAGGAGTCTTTTTTTTAAATTTTTTTTTAAATAGTATTGTTCAGATAATTGTTTTTTTTTTTACTTGGACTTTAACCTATACTGCAGCCAGCCCACAGGGGGCGCTTGTGTTGCTTCAACTTCCACTTTATGTTCCTCTGCAAAAGAGCAGCTAATATTTTTACAACTAAACTGGTCCTCCCGTTTGGCTTCATTTATCCAAGAAAGAGAACCAGGAGGAGAAATTGGGTTGTAAAATATTTGTTCTGCTGCTGGCTGCACAGTTCACAAACAGCTTTGTGTAAAGAATGTTTCTGTCAGCTGAACTGTAGCAGGCCTCCCTCTGCTGGAGACAAGGAGCAGCTCAGGAATCTGGACAGTTTGGACTTCACTGGGTGTGTGCCAGCGCTCCGGCTCCCAGTCCATATCCAAACCCTTTGGGACCAAAGTTTTTCCCGTAACAGGCTGTTGGAAAGAAAATGTAGTCATTACCGACCGGTGTAAATCCTAGTGTAGCTTTTTAATGTACTGGTAATTTTTATCTGCAATTTGATGTTTTTACACAAAACACAAAAAGGGTCAAGGTCTCCCTTAACAACTAAATCTGTTCACTTGTGTCACTGCTACCTTTACAGTAGATCTCTCCATCCTTGTCAGCCAATGTGGTTGACTCCAGGCTTTTTCCACACGTGGAGCATGTGAAGCATCCCACTTTATGCCAGGACTGTGAAGATAAACGTTTTATTTTGAAAGAACTGTTTCCTGCATGCACAAGCGTAAGCACACAGCACGGTGAGGTTTTCTTACGCTGCCTGCGCCGATCACTTTCTCAGCAGCGTACACGGCCTTGCCACAGCGGGGGCATCTGTCTGAGCCTCCAAACTTCTGAGCCAACGGGTTTGTGTTGGTGGTGGACTGATGAGAGCCGGGCCTGATGAGGTGAGATTCAACGTGAGAAATAAGAGCCTTTAAAAAAATGGCATCAAGAATTGTGTAATGTGATACTCACGTTTCATGTGTGATACCCAGGGCCTCGCCTTTGTCCATGCTGAGGGTCCCAGCTCCCTGACCGTAACCGTAGCCTTTTGGCCCGTACTTCTTGCCGTAGCACGCCTTGCAGTAGACTTCGTCTCCACGAACAGCAACATTTGAGCTGTCTAAGCCTTTCCTGCACACCACTACAAAACATAGACACAAATGCTTGTTCTGTTTTGCATTTTGCTGGATGTTTAGATTAAGTCCTATCTGCTTCCTTTTAAGGCACAGCTTTTTTGAAGAATGTTCTCATCTAATTGTGATCGCAGGAATGTTTGATAAGAAAACATGAACTCCTCTTTGGGGGGAAAACATTCTGAACCTTTACAAAGATACACTGGATGAAGCAAGCGATGATTTTATTTTAGGTCACTTGGCTGTTTCTGTCACTTTGCAGTGCACAGAAATTTGAGCAGGGAGGAGACTTTGGAAGCACAAAGTCAGAACTTAAATCAAACTTTAGTGTCCAATTCTGGTCCTCATGGGCTGCTGTCCTGCATGTTTTACTGGTTTCTCTGCTTCAACACACCTGATTCAGTGATTAAATTACCTCTTCTAGTTCTGCAGAAGCCTGTTAATCACCCAGTCATTCAAATCAGGTGTGTTGGAGCAAAGAAACCTCTAAAACAATGGTTCCCAACTGGGGGCGGTGGCTACAGAGTATTACTTTGACTACTCAGAAGTTGTGAAAATATCAGTTTACTGTTTGTGTATAAAAACCCCTAAAATACATTTATTTAAATAAATACAAATGACTCACTCAGTACTTAAAAAAAAAAAAGTCTTCACTTGTTCTGACAAAGTGATTAAGATTGAATGAATGACTTTATTTCAGACAATTAACAAATTTAAATAATAAATAAATCAATTTCAGAAATACTTCTAACAAACAACCTTATATC
>JARVJO010000024.1:13372468-13398831 GCA_031762555.1 Cynodonichthys magdalenae
CACCCCATGGACAAGCCGATCCCAGCCGAGGAGCAGAGTCGGCCCAGCAACCGACGAGAGGGGCCGAAGACCCCCACGCCGAGCCCCCAGCATCAGTACAGGAGACCCCGAAATCCAGGCCAGCAAGATGCTCCCTTTGAATGCGTCTTTGGGAGAGGTGGGGAGTAGCAAGGGGGGGGGGGGGTGCTTAACTTAGCTTGGAAGTAAGAAAGGGGGGCTTTAAGAAAAATAGGTTAGGAACAACTCTAAAAAAAACGCAGGACGGGACCCTCGAGAACCAGGATTTGGACATTTTTGCTTTAGAGCAAACTGATTTCACCATTTATTTGCCGTTGGCCGAATTCTTCTAATCTAAATGGGTCAATACTGCCTCAAACATTTTATTGTGATGCTCAAGGCCTTAAGAGAAGTTTAAAATAAACTTATTAGTTCTTGAAGAAGTTTCAGTGTCACTGAATATTAAAGTATTTTGGAGAAACAAAATTAGAAATTACCTTGACCATTTTTAAAAATTGTTCAAATTTGAGAATAAGCTGCCACTCTGGAAAATTAGTTAAAATGAGAAGACAATGCTGACAAGTTATTTAAAATACCAACTCCTTTTGAATTTCCTGATAAATAAAAACAGTTCCCAGTTGCTACTGACTGCAACATAAGCCTCAGAAGCCTTTAATAGTTTGGCAGTTTATTACTGATTTTATTCCTCGTTTCAAGAACAGATAGAAAGTCTACATTGGTCTATAGTAACCAATGGCAGGACTGATAACATTGTTTTCCACAATTCCAGTCAGGAAACAGTAAACTGTGTACTCACTGCACAGGAAACAGGACTTGTGGAAGCTCTGTCCATCACACTTGACTTCCTCTGCAAAGTAAACTGTCTTCTTACAGCGGCCACACTTGTTCCCTCCTCCTAATGGCATCCTTTAGCAAAAACACAAATCCACACAGATAATTAGACAGATAATGCCTTGGCTGTAAAATAACCTAAAATATTCACGTTAAATCACTGGGTTTTCTCTTTTTGCGGGACTTCTGTGAAGGATCAAAGAGGAACTAATGGAAAAAAACAGGATTATTTTTGCGTTAAAAGAAAAAAAAAAAAGCCTTGCTGGAAAAATAAATGGAGTCTGAGTAAAAAAAAAAAACCCACAGGTTTAGGGGGAATTTAAGCAGTGTTGGGATGTGGAAAAACGTTGGCAACGTTTCTTTCCTGAATGTTTCCCCAGCACGGCCCTCCCATCAGTTCTCCTATATCCACATTCTTGCATGTGTGAAGCCTCCCTCCTCCCTGCTGATTGTTTTCACTGCGTCCTCCTGACTGTCTGCCCACTCTACGTCATTTATCCAGACTGTCTGACACTCGTCTGGTTGCTTTAATTATAGCCGTGAGAAATATCAAGCTAAGTAGCTGAAACTATGATCAGTTCCTCCTCTCTGGTCAGTTGGGAGTGTATATATCATAACAGTGTGCTCATTTCCTATCAGCCCTGAACAAGTTTCCTTTTTTTGAAAGCAACTCACAGTACTGCATCATTTATAGTACATTAATAGCACTTAGGGGTGTTGATAAAGTTTAATATTGTATCTTATTTATTACAGATCTCTCATTTCTATCTACACTCAGATTTGATGGCAGTGACATTTTCTTAAAATTGAAATAACTCAAAACAAAACCATTAGTTATTCAGGTTTGAAATGAGAAAGTTCCCTAAAAACATTAAAGCTGAACTGAAACTAGAAGATCTTTTAATGTTTTTTTTTTGTTTGTTTTTGGATGTTAAAGACTAGTTTGTGCGTCTCAAAAAAAAAAAAAAAAAAAGAACATTTGCTTGTGAAAGCTTCCCACCAAAGTTGTCATTTTACATCAGTTCTAATCAACATGGAGCTGAGAAAGCAGCTGATGACTTTAAGTGTAGCTAGGGTTTAATCCCAAACTTTGGGATCAAGTATCAACAAATCACAAAGGGATTAAAGAAACAGGTGTAGAATATGCTGATTATGCTTGACCTGGCTGCTAAGAAAAACAATATCTAAATACTGTTCACCTGCTGGTAAGATCGTAGAAAGTAAAACTGCTCAAACCAAATCCAGATCTCTGTTCTCTTTCCCACGAGGGAAAAAACGTAAACAGAAGTTATGTCAATAAGTGTTAAATCATTTGCAGAATCTCTTTAAAGATTAAATTTGTTGGTGGCTGTGTGCAGGTTGAGACATGCAGCTGCGAAGACAGCTTGTGTAGGAATGTGTTAAACAGTGAAGAAGAAATGAGTTCCTGCAAATCAGGAAGTTTGCTGAACTTTGACGTGGCCATCAGGACTTTTGTGTCATTATGTTTAAGACTAAAACAAGTTTCTTCTGTTTACTCAGTTTGCTATAATCACTTTGGTTCATGTGAGCGTCACCTGATCTGCAAAAAAAAAAATTTTTAAAAATCACCCATGTGGCACCGTGTCTTTCCCCTCATGCACCAGCAAAAGAGAAACAAGCAGCTAAATACAAATATAAAATCAGAAAGCTCAATCCGTTTATGACAAACTAACATGACTTACCTGGAGTTAGAAGGTGCTGCAGGGCAGTGTTGAACAGGATGAAGTTTGATTCTCAGGCTAGACGAGCCTCAGTGCAGTGCTGGGGTGTGTCCAGGAAGCCAGAAACCAAGGCTATTGAGTTTTCTCTTGAAATGCACGTCCTCCAACACATTTAACGGCTTTTAGTCGGTTGTTTCACTGAGATTTTTACAAAACAAAATGTTGGTATGTGCCTGTTCTCATGCGTTCCCCCAGATGTGCTGAGGAGGAGGAGGAGCCTCTGCTGAGGAAGAGAGGAGTTCCTGAGTAAATTAAGTCAGAGAGACGAGTGAAAGTGAGAGGGGTGGGGTCAGGGGGTGAATGGGTGGGGAAGCTGAACTAAAAAAGTGGTGTATTGTTACAAAGAAAGGCATTTTTATACTTTTAAAGAACCAAAAGTACAGAAAGTAAAGAAATGTGCTTTTTCTGCATTCACATATTTTATTTTATACTACCAAGGGTAAAAATACAAGGATTTCTTGCCTTTTATTTCAAAGAGACTCCTTGATCTCTTTTAAATTTCTTTAAAAACACTGAAAGCAAGCAACTATTCAAGATTTTTAAGATTTCTTTTTGTTTACACCATCATGTCAGTGAATAAATCCACCTTATCTGAGGTTAATCTTTAAGATGATTCATTTAGAGCTAAACTGGAAGTTGGTATCCACCCTTCTCAGTTGTTACGCGGCCTGGTGCAAATTTGGATTAATTCCAGCTTTATTACAACATTTACTGACATTTAGACTCTTCCATCCATCCATTATCTATACCCCTTTTTTCCTTTCAGGCTCATGGGGGTTACTGGTGCCCATATCCAGCAGTCACAGTGTGAGGGGCGGGGTAGACCTGGATAGGTCGCAAGTCCATCACATGGCCACACAGAGACAAACAACCATTCACTCTCTCACTCACACCTAGGAACAATTAAGAGTTATCAATTAATCTAACCGTTATGTTTTTGGTGTGTGGGAGGAAGCCAGAGTGCCTGGAGAGAACCCACGCAATGCACAGAGAGAACATGCAAACTCTACCCAGAAAGGTCCTCAGGCCACCGTTTAGACTCTGTTAGCTATAAATGTCCTTTAGATTTACGTAACAGATGAGAAGGAATAAAAGTAAATGGAGCATCTTGCTTATAAACAATAGAAGGAAAAGGATGGTCAACATTCAGTATTTCCCTCTGCTGCCATCATGTGGCCAATTAAAGTACTGAACACCAGCTCAGACTTGTGCAAATCTTTCATTATATCTGACCGTTTTTTATGTAGAGCTTACTTAATCACTTAATTTTCTAAAAGTTCAAATATAACAAAATTATGTTAAAATAAAAAGGCGAAGAATTTATTCTATAAATGTATTTGAATGACCACTTTCAAACCAGAGTTTTACACAAACAATTTTTTAGTTTACTCAATTTTGTACTTAAAATAGTTAGACAATTTTTTTCATTTTAATGCATCTCCTTTAGTGTCAAAATTAAAAACTGACTTCTGTCAGTTTTTAAAAGAAAATCAATCCAAAATAATCTTAAAAATGTATTTCAGGTAAAGCAAATTAGTGTCTTAATGTGTACCAAACATCCAAAATCAAATTTAAGCCTTACTTTTGTCAGAAAAAGAATCAGTGTGTTTCTGTTATGATAGGAATCCAAGTAGTTTTGTAGTAGAATAAACGAGTTGCAGAACATACCTTGTTTGCCACCTATATGTTGCAGAAAATACTTTCAAGGGATTTCAGAGGTTAAGATTTGCAGCCACAAGAGGCAACTAGGTGAAAACTTAACATAAAAAAAACACTTTGATTTGGCAGTGAAACAAATAACATCACGAGGAAATCCTAAACTTGTCAGACCTTATACATTTTGACCCACACAACTGAGTCAAACAATAAAAATTTGTCAAACAGATGCAGCATGTTTGCTGGGAGGGTTGATTATTGAGTGATTACAGCTGAGCTGATGAGCAGAAGCACAGGGATCATTGAAAGAAACAATGGTGGAAAACAGACAAACTAAATAAATCTAGAATATAATAAAACTTAGAAACAACAATGAACAAATAGAAAACAAATAACGTTTTTTTACTCCCCTCACTTTTATGTTCAAAAAATGTTAACATTGTTTTTGTTAACTCTTAGTTGTGATCTATTTTATTAACCAATACAATTTTAATAGTGTTGTCTTACAGTAAAAAAATTCCTGAAAAATAAAAATGAGAACATTTTGGAACAAACCAGTAAACCTGCATAATAATCAGTCCCAATATGTGTTAAAAACTTGTGTGCAGACAGTATCTCAGTCATCAGCTGCAAAGTCAAAGCAGCTTTTTCACAAAAGCTTTCAGGAGTTTTCTCAGACAGCCATTTATTATCCTTGACATTTACTGCTGACAGCCTCTCAATGGGAAGAGCTGACAGATGAAATCACATCCTTATAATTTGTTTTGTTTTTTTCCATCAAGCTGGAATTAAACATAATAAAAAGTGCAGAGTGAGGCTGCGCTGAAATATGTTTCATGCCAAAGTGATGTTCATCTTAAAATGTGGCAAAGTCACCTTTTAATGCAACATGCTTTATCCTGAATGTAACATGTACTCCAATTATATTTGCTTTAAAACATAAAATGACTAGGAGAGTAAATAACAGAAGAAATATCTACAGTTATGTCATGTTTTGACAATTTTAGGTCCTCCTTATGATGTTTTATCTCCCAAACATTTGAACTCTGAAATGTGTTCTCTGGTAAAAATTTTAGGGTAACATAGCTTGCATTTAAAAAAACCTACAGGTGATGTTTTCTTTATTTTACGATAAAACAGCCAAATAAGAATACAGTATTTCATAATTTTTCTTGATACTTTAGATGAAACATCCCAATAATCTTCCTATTAGTCAAATTATGAAGAAATGTTTCTTAGCATTAGCATTCTACCAATATCATTAAAAAATTCTGTTTTTATTTTTGCAGCTTTTTAAATTTTATTGTGTAACAAATCAAACCTTCAGTTTACCAGACTTGAAATTAGGCCCCCTGACACCATCTAGTGGTGACCTTGCTGTCTCATGTTGCTCAGTTAAACATCTGCAGACAACATCAGGATGCTGCTGACACACGTTGACCAGAGTCTGTAAGTTTCACCTCGAAACAATTATCTTCCTCTGAGCTGCATGTGTCTTTTCTTCTGCTTGTTGTTGTTCTAACAAACTGATTTCTGTTAAGCTGCTCATGCTCCCAGACAGTCAACATGTTGAAGTTGCCCCCCACCCAACATACACACACACACACACACGCACACGCACGCACACACACACACACACACACCCACACCTCCCCTCAGGGTGACCGTGACACAAGTGTCCCATTGTCAAAACAGCGTCTGTCAAGGGGTCTGACCCTCAGGGGAGGGGCGGTGCCTTGAAGAGAGGACCTCAGGAAGATTAGACATTAACCACCCACCCCACACAAACACATGCTCACTGCACAATACTACCCATAATGCACTGTTAGAAGTCACTTCCCGTTTTTTATGAGACACTGGGACAAAGCAACAGATCATGTGAGTGTGTTTTGTTTGTTTCTGCTTTCGGAGCGTTGCAGAAGTTTGAATCATTTGTTGGAAGCTGAAAGATGAGCAGATGTGATGCTAACATTGGGATTTAAAGGTAAGCTGACTGACTGTGTTTGGCAGGACATAGAGTATATGTGCCAGCATGGAGAAAAGTGAAGAGGGGGGTAATGTGTACAGTATGCTGTGGGGGGAGGTGCTGAGCAGTGGGAGCGACATACTGTACCACCTCATGGCTGGCTGAGCCGTTTTATATTTATTTGCATAATGGAGTTTCACTGAGCAGATCCTCCTTCGTGTCTGCATCTCAGCAGTGGAGACATGCAGACCAAGTCCAGATCAATATGTGATCAATCTGAGAGCTCTGAGGCCGATCTGGCTGCACAAACAGCTCACACATAGCAAACAACAACAAAGCTCAAAAAAGATTTTTTTAACTGTAAACGAAGCCGATTGATGAATCCTGAGCTTATGCTGTCATTAAAATGTTAAAATGTTATGTTATGTTATGTTATGTCTGGCATCAGTGTGCCAAGCTGTAGGCAGAAATGAGAAGCGAAACAACACAAAGTCACACAGGAGACACAAAAAGCAGAGACATGGAGGAGAACACAAACATGGTTCAACATGGGATAAAAGAGAAAAAACCTGAACAGTATAAATCCACAAAACATAAAATGACCATATCTAATAAATAAATAAATAAATAAATTGTTGCATTGGCATTAAACTAAATAAGACAATTGGTGTTTTAAATGTGAAATGTACGGTATTATTACTTTCTGTTTTTTTACTCTACTATTATTACACTTTGTCCAGTTTTTCTTCTCTTTTTTATCTCATATATTATTTAGCACAAAAAGTAAGTAAATTTGTGTTTGGTAGATTACTTTTTTGTTGTAACAATGCTTCTTGGCAATAAATCTTATAGCAAGCACCTGAGGGTTATAGAAACTCAAAACAAGAGTCAATAGCAACAGCAAAATAAGCTGGCAGAGAAGATTTGGTAAATTTTTCATGTACACAACCCACATACTCAGCTCTACTTCTCATCCCACACATGCATGTTCCTTACAAATGTGGCACCATTTAAAAGGGAATTTAGCTTTCCAATGATACAAGATTTATTGCCAAGAAGCGTTGTTACAACAAAGAAATCATTTACCAAACTTAAAATAAATTTAATTTATTTTACTATCCTTTTTTTTTTTAGAAAAATGGAACTGATTAGTGATGGATCGATGGGCTGCTTGTCGCCTCTAGAGCTTTTTATTTTGTTGTTGATATTCATGCTCTTGTAATAAGCAGATGTTGCATTTATCTTTTTTTTTTTCATCCTGCTTACCAATTAGATTTTGAAACCCACGGGATTGGGGGGTCAGGCATTTTACATTTGCAGTCACATCTGCTTTAATTACTATGTTTTACTCACTACTGAGTTAACCAGGGATACACACACACAGAAACACACACACACTACTCTCATCCAGCTAATGCACCAGCCTGTCTTTGCGAGCAATGAGCTTATATTTCACCCAGTGAGAGGGAGGAGATGGAGGGACCCTGGCCAACAGGTCCATTACTCAGAGAGGGAGAGTGATAGAGACTGGGGTGATGAGGGGAAGGAAAAAAAAAAAAGAAAGCGAGAGGCGGGGATATGGCTGCAGGCGTACTGCGGCAGCAGCAGAGCGGGATGACGTGATAGAAGGTGAGATTACAGACAGACAGACACACAAATACACATGTTTCGCTGGCCAGTCTCACAAAAAGTAGACAAGGCAGGGACTCATCCAGACACAGGCGGACTGGAGGAGAGCTGCTTTGTACACTGGAATGGGGAGAGGGTGAGTGAGACCTTGTGTTCACTTTAATATTTTGCATCACTTGTTATTTCTACAGTTATATTCAGGGTTATTTTTATTTGCTGAAAAATTATAGATGATTAAAAGCAATGTTGAAGGATGAATTTAACTGTAGTGGTTGTTCTAAAGTGAAAATGATTTCAACAAAAGATGAAAGCAGCAGAGTTGAAGTTGGGGATGTTTTATCACCTGGTGTGACCTGATCAGCCTGAGTCAGCGTTGCAGAGGCTCCAAGACTTAAATCAGCATAAATGGTATCTTTACAGTAGCATCATTAAGTTGAGAGTGCTGGATGAAGATTGTGTTTTTTTTTATATTTTGGGTAGTTTCTGCTCCTTGTGCTTGTACTTCTTCCTGATGTGGAGCCATACTGTACAAGTGTATGAAGAAACTGCTGAAATTAAAATAAACTGATCTAAAAAGGAACTTTTTTTGTCTGGTGGCACCCGTGAGCATTTTAAATCAGTATCTTTTGTTACTTTCACAACTGAATGTATGACAGCGAAACAAACATCTCAATAAAGTTCAGAGCATATTTGGCAGTCTAAAAGTCCAAGGGTTTAGATTATTTAAATACATTTTAAAGCTTGTTTAAGTACTAGAAAATGTGTAATTGTGGGTCAGTGCAGACCCAATAAATCTTCATTTGAGTCATGATTGTAAAAACAGACCTCGGCTCATTTGATTTAAAAAAAAAACATTTAAGTGTGTGTCAGATTACTTTTTTCTTCTTTATGTTTTTGCCAGAAGATGAGAACACTGATTTTCTTTTTTTTAATCAAGAAGAGTGACTTTGAAAGTGAGTCACCACCTTACTTTTGCCCACTCATTGGCTAGATTTGCCATTTCTGTTTTGTCACAGCTTCCTGTGTTGGGGAATGCTGAGGCTCAGTGAACCAATGGGAAAACAGCGGTGAGGATGCAACTGTGATCCAGGAAAAAACAGTCCATTGTTCCTGGAGACGTTGGAGAAGTGTGACCTACCTCCTGCCGGCTTTTGCCTCCACTTGGCCCAGAGGGAAACTGAAGAACTGAGCGGCCCGTTGACATGTAAGGGACTCATGTGAGACTGCAGCTTTTTTTACTTCATCATAAGTGGCTTAGAAGCTCTGGATATTATCATTTGTTTGTCTTTGGTGATGTTTTTCCAAGAAAAAAACTGTATTTCCAGGAATTATTTCAGCACCAGTTTACACAGGTAGTAAATTTGAACCAGTGATTATTATATAATCTTTCACTACATGTGTCATTCTGGCTGATGTTCTGTGAGGACCACCATATCTGTTTATGATGGAGACTTGGTGGGACGGACAAACACACTGCTAACGTCCTTCAGCCCAGAAACAGAGAGGCCTGTGTTAGCACCTCATCTATTGATTTTGTGATGAGTCATCGGGTGTTCATCACAAGGGAGAGCACGTGGTTCTGTGAGAAGGGGTATACATGTCTCTTTGACTAAACATACAGTAACTCAGTTCAGTCTGAGCTAATGGGCAGAGCAGGGGAAGCTGGGACACAATAATGTTATTATAAAGTTAAAAATTAACACCCAGGGCTGCCTGACTGTTAGGCTCTTCTTGTATTTATACTCAAAGAGAGTAAACACATTATTATTATAATTATTAAAGTATGTTACTAGAGGTAGAACTTATTTTTTATCAGCTTATGTTGTTAAAATTCTAAGAATAAAGCTTAAAACATAAGAGCTAAAGGAAGCAGCTTTGTTTATGATGGTGCAGTTTTACAAAACATCCAGCAGATGTCAGCACCATCATGGTAGTGTTAAATGAGAGTACTGAATAGGTTTGTGTATCAGTACCAAGCAGCAGAACTGAGATTTTTTTTGACTTTTTGTGCAGGTAAATTTGGGGCAAATAAGTTGGATTGTTTCATTTATTATGCATGATAAATCTTATTTTTAAAGTATCATGTTATTTTAAAAAATGGACCTGCACTCAAACAGTAGATCGATAGGCTGTAGTTAAAAAAAGATGTGTTGTCAGTTTGTGAAAAATTATGATGAACGGTGTTGGTTCATGATGTAGGCTTGACTGAGCAAACAAACTGGTGAGGGGTTGATGATGGCAAAGTACCTGCGGTACAGGCAGGACATTAAAAAATGACTGAAGTCTTCAGATGTGATACAGCGCACACTGATGGACGGCAGCTGTGCCACGAGCACAGCCCCACCTCCTCACACAAACACACACAGTCACACCACATTTCTGAGAATCTCATAAACTGAAATGTTGATGCTAAAACTTGAAAGGTCCTCTATAAGGGAGTGGTTGTTCACTGGTTTGCACCAGTTCTACTGAATTTTGCATTACTTGTTATTTTGAAATAAAAAACAAAGCTACATATAAACTGTTAGGAAGTCTTGAAATGAATGGGGGAAAAATTGACATCACAGGTTTAAACTTAATAAAAATGCCTTTCTTTAATTTTGACTCTTTTTTTTTTTTCCTACTCTCCTTTTTATTGAACCTCTGGGCTGGATGATATTGGGCTGCTGTTATACCAGTCTGACCCCAGCATGTCCCCAGGGAAAAAAACAATTTCCATACAGATAGACACAAAGCCATGCTGCACCTGTGTTCCTGGACATTCATCCTGGACCTACAGAGAAACTCTGAGGCTCATTAGTGTTTGAATCTCCTGAGAGAAAATGTGAGATGGAAAGAGTCAAAGAGAAATTGTTATGTTGGAATGAGGAGGGATTTAAAAAGAGGAATGGAAGAGGAGAAGAATGGAGGATCACATCTCTCTGTTACTTTCTGTTGTCATTAGCATCAGTTAATAATGATGAAACATGAATCAGGAAACAGCATAATCTCTATATTCTTTCAGATTTCAGGTGTTTGTGCAAGCATAATATAGATATCTTTTTGTCCAGCTCCCTATCCCTTCATGTTCCTTCTGTCTGTCACTAAAGCTTAGGTTCAGTACTGCGCACATGTATAAAATAGTAAAAATAAAGTCAAGGTGCTTTTAAAAATATAGATTTTATCAATCAATAAACTTCACACACAACGCTAAACCAGATAAGGTCAACTCTATATTCAGCTGTCGTCATTGCTTTTCCCTCGTCCCAGACAGACTGCATGACCTAAAGTGTCGAACTCTGTGGGGCACAAACAGACGGTGGCAGGAGTTCCTGTGGTTTTTTTGCGGATTTGTTATGGATTCTAACAGAAGGCTGTTGAAACAGACTAAAACATTTTGTACAGTACCTCACAAAAACAACTCTACATGAGTTTAATATTGAGGTAATCTTCAAACATCAATCTTATAATCTAGATTTTTTTAAAAACGCAATTGTGAAATTTTCAAAACAATCTTTTGTACATTCATATGTTAACTTCCTCGAGTTTCCTTCCATCCTGTCCTTCTTACATCATCACAACCTCCCGCCTACTTTTCTTTCAGCAGAGCCACATAAAGTAGTAAAATGGTTGAAAGAAACATTTTACTACGTGATTTGCTGATTATGTTGGAGTTTACAAAAATAACATGCTGATTTAAGAAGGTAAAGATGATAAGTCTGCTAAAGCTTTTACTTATCAGAATGTTGGTAAAAATAGATATCACTTTGGGCTTAATAAAAAGATAATTTAAGGCTTTTCAGATTACATGAGGGAACCAGACTAAATTCCTCATGCTTTAATAAAAATTTATTAAATTCATGGTTGAACTCTATTTCTCAATGCTGTATTCACATGATGTAGTTTCCTATGAGAATCAGGTTTATTTTGGTAGATTAGGATAGATAAAGTCAAAAGTGGGTAGAATACCCACAAGTTGTACACAAATAAGAATAACACTACTTCAATATATTTGTACTCAAGTAAAAGTAAACAATTAGACATCCAATGAATTACTCAGGTAAATGTAATAAAGTATTATGTAAAGAGAGTAAGAGTAACAATACTTTGTAATGATATTACTCAAGTATAATGTGTGATGTTGTAAAACTACTCTTAAAAGTTTTTTTTTATGAAGTTACTCAAACAAATGTAACTAAGTAAACGTAACTAGTTACAACCCACCTCTGGATAAATTTAAACTTTAGTAGAACTTTACCACAGTGGGATTAACTTAATAAATAACCAAACTTCTCTGGGAGGTCTGTGTAGCTAATGATTCATACTGTTGTTGTGGAAATGACCTGAAGGTGAATCGCCCCTTTCATTATTTTTGACCATTTCTCCCTCTGTGTTTTTTCATGTGCAGCAGAATGAGTGGGGGAGTTCATGTGAAGTCAGCCCCCCATGGGCCCTCCTCATCAGGAATCCCTGTCCCCTGCAACCTGATGCCCAGTTCTCCAAAACCAGATCCTCGCCGCCAAGCCAGTGGCTTGCCCAGGTCTTCCGTAAATACCCCCAAGCACACCCCCACCCATTCTCCTTTACTTCACCCACGGAACTCCAACATTGCCAGGCCTTCCTCCAGGGAGCACTTGCGAGACGCCGGACAGAAGAATCAGCTCTTCCAGCGGACAAGAGCCTTCAATATTCCTCGGATATCACGTTCTGCTTACAGCAGCCCCCTGACCCAGCGCCGCGAAGCCCTGCCGCACTCCAAAGACACTCTGGATCTTGGAAGAACTGGCCCAGCTCCCATCTCACAGTTTTCACATGATAAAAATTGCAACAGAAGCGCAGTTACCAATAACAACCAGTCATGGGGAGCCAGTAATCTGCATCCAAATCTCTATATTAGGGGATGTAAAAACTCCAATAACCCAACCCAGAAGATGAGTGAGGTTCTACCAACGAGAGGAGGTGTGGATCCTCCAGAAAACCATCTGCTCGAGTCCAGTATAGCGAACAACGGCAACAGTCGCCCAAGTGTTGTTCAGTCTGTCTGCAAGCACACCAGAGGTCACAGCGGCTCCACCAGCCAATCAGATGAGGAGATGGGAACCTCTGAGGACAGCAGTGCGGCGTCCTCTCCTGATCCTCTGCCACTGCCACTCATCTCATTCCCCATGCCGGTTATATCTGGGTTTAAAGATCCCAAGGAGTCTACAGAAACACAAATACCCAAAATCAACATGGCTACTGTGGCTCCTTTCAGCTACAGGTAACTGAAATGTTATAAGCCTACCTTCTAATTATCTAATTATCCTATTTTCCAAAAAAAACATAATGTTGCTGCTATTTTTACGACGAAATACAACGCTCCTAGGAAAAGTTGTAAACAGCATAAAGCATTATTGTGAAGTTGTGCTGAAGTGGGAGTGTTCGAAATGGTAGGAGGCCAAATTCTAGGTTTCAATTTAAATTTGTTTTTGATACATACAGCATTTAACAAATGGCAGTAATATAGTTACTTGATTGTGCTATAGAATCGAACTATGTGCCTAGAAATTTCACCTCCCCCCCAATATTTAGCTGTGCATAAACAAACACACTTTGAGGAGCAGAGTAAAATCTAGTAGTCTGACTCATTTTATTTTACTGGAAAACAAAGTCTTATCTCATGAAATAATGCAATTTTAAAATGAAAAACCTGGATCTTATTTTAATATTCAAGATAAAATTGGCTGTGTCACTGTTTAATATGCCTCATTTTTTGTTTAAAGAAAGAAAATCTAACCACAAACAGTAAGTCAGAACAGAAAGTTTTAAAATGCACAGTATAAAATACAAAAAAGTAACAAAATAAAATGTTTTTTTATATCTATATTATTGTTATTATTCTTGTTAGGGGTAGTATTATTAGTGTTGTTGGTGTTATACTGAGTAGCTTACGTACTATAGATCAGTGGTTTCTTTTACAGAAATAACTCTGCTCTTAAAGTCCATTTCCTCGATGAACAACAGCTCATTTGATTGATTTGCATGTTCAGTAACAGACAGATGTTTAACGGCTGTGCATTTGGCAGGCTGCAGATACAGGAAAGTGATTTTTCCGTTGACGACCTGAGCGACTGTTCATCTGGCTCCATAGAAGTTTGCTGCGATGACCTAACAACAGGTTGGTTGCATTTTTTTGAGTAAACTCATTGTTTTTTATTTTCGTTCAACCTCTAGCCAAAAAATACAATCTAACTCTGTCTGCTCTGTCAGAAACAAGGCTCCAATAGGCCATGTGCTCTTGTGATGGGTGCAGATAATGGCTGCTGTCCTGCAGCCAGACACATTCATTGCAGCAGGGTCATAACTGGCGTCAGACTGAACATGGCAGTAGCTGATCTTTGCATTTTGCAGTGGAACCTGAATGAATTCACTTTTAATGAAAGCATAGTCACTCATTGTCCTAACATTATGTTTGTCATGCTGCAACTTGCCAGACCCAAGAACCAAATCTGAAGTCTCATTTTGATAAGAGAAGGAGGCTGTGTGGGTCAGTACTGGGATGAAACTGGGCTTCCCTCAGCTCGCTGCCAGGCTGGATTACATGTTCGGTAATATCAGCTTCATCCAAGAGATGTCGAGGAGTTGGAACGTTTCCTGTCTCATGCTCTCATCCCCTCCTCGTGCAATTTTTCCTTTGACCTAAAACCCCCCCGCCTCTTTGTCAAGCTTCCATGACTTTTGAGTAATTGCTTGCGCTGTGTTCACAGCTATAGTCATGCACTGTGAGGGTCATTCTGAGCTCAGGGATGTGGATGTTTTTGAGACATGACTTTATCAGGGGCTTAGTGAATCATTCAGTTGGACTGTGGGAGACAAACTGCATCAGTTTAAAGATTTCAAAATGGCAAATAAAAATAATCCCTTCCAGCTTTTTTGTACAGAATGTATGTTCAGTTTTTATATACTGTATACATGTCAGCTGAACATTGTTTTGCTGGAAACCCAGGACAGAGTATTTCAAAATAAAACTGCAATATATGATTTCCAGTATTAGTATTGAAATCATCCTAAAATGATCCCTTGTTTGACCTACCTAAAGATCATTATAAAAATAAGTATAAACAAGTATGAATTGATTTACTTCAGTGACCTATTTTCAGTGTATTATTATTCATATTTAGTAGAACATTTTAGAAATATTTTTTATATAGTCTTTGTTCTTATGTGAAACTTTTTTATTCATCTATAACTGGTATTTCATGCGCTCAAAAATCTTCTTTTTGTTGTTAGCTTAGCTTAGGACTGTTTTAATGAAAAAAAAATAATCAAATAGTTTCCTTACTGTCCTCTTATTTTAAATACTTTGGTACCAGGCTTGATACAAGCAGAAAAGGTCTTTACTTTTTAATATTTATTGTATTTTAATTTATTTCTAAGGATGTTAGGCTTTATCATTTTAGCCCAGGGTTTGTTTCAGCCTGAAAAAAAGGAACTAACAGTGGGACTTATGATCAAAAAACAATTAAGATTATAAAGTATATAAATTGGTTGATGTTACAGTCATGGAAAGTAGAATGTGGAAAATCGTGTGGATTACATATTTTTCAAGGCAGCCATGCCAAATCAAAATTTGTTTTTATTAATTTTTTTTCTCGTAGCAGATATAAAATCTAGTCAGACGTCTAAGCAAACTTTGAATAAGTTAACATTTGCAGTCTTGCAAATCTTGTCTGTTTAGGATTAGCTTTCCAAATAAAAATGTTTGCAATAAAACATTTTTGAACTTGGTCAGCTGGTTGTGAAAAAAAGTGGGTGGTGGGGACAGCCCCAGTCTGTTAGGGCCTTCGGCTGTGGTGCCATGTTGTGGTCTTGTAATTGGTCCCTTGCAGGCGTTAGAAACAGAACTGGAGTGTTAAGCCTCTCTGAAGCTACGTTTATATGGAGGGTGGGCTGACATCATAATCACTGTAATTTAGAGAAGGCAGGAAGGGAAGGAAAATGGGTGGAAGGCAAAGTTTGGGAAGTAGAGTAAGTGAGCGACAGAAAGAAAGGAGCACCGAGGTCAGCTAGATGATGCATTTATTTTGTGCACCAAGATGTAAAAAATGAAACCATAGATCAATAAATCCAATCTGTTGGCTTTTACAGAACACACAAATCGACTCATTTATAATCTGACATTTAAAGGTTGTTTTTATTGATTATTAATATAAGAGTAGAATTCCTTAAACGTTATGTTGTCAGAATGACCACATGCACTTTCATTCAACTGAGGGAAGCAGAATCAGCTCTTAGAGAGACTCTAATGAAGACCTGAACATTTAATGTGATTGTGGCACCATGTGGTCTTTCAATTAGACCCCAGACCTCCTGACCTTGCCACTCTCTTGAGAAGTGTATCTGAGCATACATTTGTATCTCAGTGTGTGTATGTGTGTTTGTGTGTGTACGTGTTTCACAGATGGTGTTTGAAAGATAAATGTGATGTGGACCCTAGATCATTTTTCATCTCCAAGAATGTATACAGCCTGAAATTCTCTATGGGCACTCCTAAAGTCAGTGTGCTTCTTTCACAGATGTACACTATGTATACATTGGTGGATACACTGATGTACACACTGTTCTTTTCCAATGTACACAGATATTGTTTTTATTGAATATTCGGCCAAGAAGAGTGAAAGGTTGCAATAAGCTTTCCAAAACCTGAAGCATTAGGCTGAGTCATTTTCACTTCAGTTCACCTTTATGCTTGCGACCAAATCATGTTGCTTGTGAATTGGGCTTATATAAAACTTTAACGACCCTCAGGAAGGAAATGAAAGAGGAATTTTTTGCCTGGTATTTCAGCTCCTATTAACATAGCGCCTAGGCAAAAAAAACAAAAAAAACAGCTTGATACTCTATGGTGCACCCTGGGAATACGGTCGAATGCCTTCTCCAAATCCTCAAAGTTCATGTAGCCTGGGTCGGCAAACTTGCATGCCACCTCAAGGACCATAGCAAGGGTAAAGAGCTGGTCCAGTGTTCCACGGCCAAAACAGAAACAACATAGTTCATCCTGAATCTGAGGTTTGACCAATGATGGAATGGACTCTCTTTTCCAGCACCCTAAATAATAGCAAAACCTCAGGTCCCTTTTGTGTTTAAAAGGTATTAAAAAAATAATTAAGTAAAAAATTACAAATTAGTGTATTATTATTAAACATTTGATTTCAAACACCAAAATATTAATACTAAGCTTAATTTTCAGATATACATTCTTTTACTAGCCATAAGCAAACTGTTGATGATTGTAACTTTCAAAACAAATTTGTTTAGTAATAAAGATATAAAAGCCCTTTCAACTTTATAAATGTCTTTTGTGGTATCCGCTTTCTGTCCCTGGACAGTCTAATAAATAGCATTTCGCTGAACTCTACCAGATCTACTCAGCGTGTAATCCTCTTTGGCCAATCTAATCAAAGGAAACATATGCCCAGTTGGCATTGGACAGTGATGAGTGGTTTAGTAGCTTTCAGGAGATGATCAGCCTAAAGACTGGATGAGATTACGCTCATCACTGGGAGTGAGGCAGTAATCACTGTTCATGGTTAAATGCTGAGCTTGACCCAAACTGAACTCTGCTTCAGAGTTAGTCTTTTAATATCAGTACAATTGCAGTTGAACACCTTCATAAAATAATTATTTAAGTCACAAATAAAAAAGGTATGCGTCACTGATGTGATTCATTTATTTTGTCGCCCACTGCCAAAATACAAAGGTTTTCTGTCTTTGTAATCAAAATTTGAACCATTTGAAGTGCATCAAAAAATAATTAACTCAGAGAGTAACCTTAATTCAAGATGACTGCCAAAGTTTACTCATCTCAGTAAACATAAAACTTAATACATTAAGTCAATTTTAGAAGTTATAACCAAAGAACTGGGGATCATAATAACTAAGACTGATCCCATACATATTTTTAGTGTTAACACTGCATAAGGTTCAGTTTTTGCAAAATATCTATGAACCACTGGATGATTTTAAATGAAACATGCAGAAAGCAATCACTGAATCCACACATGTACGACGGTTTAAATTATGCATTCAATTCAAGATGGCCAACACAAGAATGGCAATAACACTTATTTTCAGACATGTGGCTAAATTTGATGCAGTAGTAGCTGAGAGTCACCACGCATACTGTACTCTGAGTGCGACATCTTATGCTGTTGCAACCTTTTCCATGACTGCACTGACTTTAGAGATGAACAGAAAAGCAAGAACCTAAATGCACATGTGTACAAATATGTAACAATTCACACAGACACAAAAATCTTTCTCATTTATCTGACCATACACTTAGCAATAGCATCCATCTTCCCCTGCCTGCCCCTCTCCTTCCATCTTAATCTTATAACCCCCAAACTCTGCAGGGACTCTTCCATCCAATGTAGGAAGCGAGGAGGAGTGATGCAGAGCTGAATTACAGAGCAAAAGATGAAGGAGATAAAGAACGAAGGGAAATGGGTGAATTGAAGAATGGGTAAATGATTACAAACTCAAGACCCCTCTTGACCTATGGGGTGACTCCCAATGCAGTCAGTTCAATCAAGTCATTCGTGTGTGTAAGCTCTTCGTGTGGGCCAACACACACACACACACACAGAGAAACACACGTGAATATAGCCACAGAGACATCTATCAGTCAAATTAATAATCCATGAAGGAACATGCTCACATGCCAGAGTAAAAGCACATCCTGTAGGTGCAGAATATTTAACGTTTTAACTTCCACATATTTCTACATGAACAGTTTTTTCTTTTTCTTTTTTTAAATTTTAGCAACCAGAACCAGATTACAAACAGTTATATTTGCTGCATGCACGCAACGCGGTAACCAGGCAACCATCGTCTGCAGCAAGGCATTGTGGGATACCCCTGGGAAGTGTGCTGAGAATGTCAACACTGGGGTGTCTGTGAGGAAGCATCCACAAATACATTTAAAAACACACACACACCTACAAAACAGATTTATTTTCTTCACATGCTTGAGGGTTTTGTGGAGGCCAGCTGATGTTTTCTCAGCTCTCAGCTACTGTGTGATTCATGATGACTGTGTGACAGTCGCCTCGGGAGAGAATGGTGGCTTTGGTCAGTTTAACATTTGTGCCTAAGGATTTGGGTGTCTATATGACTGATATAGTCTCACTATTGTCACAGAAAGCTGAATAGCTGAAATACTTGAGCCGGTGACTCATGGAGTGCATCATCAGCGGTAAAGAGTTATCACTGTGGAGAAAGTCCCTCTGCTAGTCAGGCGTACAATTTTAGTTTAAAATAAGAAGCCACGTACACTGAACGCCTCAATTAGATTACTGCTTCAGTGTTTTGTGCGTAGACAGAACATCAGTAACCCTGTTATTGTGTTGGTTCAGGCCAATCTTGCCTGTGTCACTTTGAGTATTCCCTTGTGAAGCTGTGTGTCATGGTGTTGTGTTCCTCATTGTTTCCTGTGTACATGAGTTAGCATGTTAGCAGACAGATGTGGAGAAGCAGTATAGCAGGATATCCCTTCTCTTTCTTACAGGCTTCCTTTGCTCCTCTGGCTCAGCCACACTGAGACCCTTCCTCACTTGTCTCCTCTTCCTCCTCTCACTTCCCTCATTGCTTTGTTGTTTGATTCTGAAACTTTTACAGTTTTTTGTCATTTTGCTTTCCCACATTGGGAACACCTAGCTGTCACTCTTCCTCACTTTTACACTCACCCAATTTTCACTTGTCTCATCTTTGGATTGACTTTTGTTCTCATTCACAACAGCAAAGCAGAATAACTATGAGGGAGGTATGTGGAAACAGGGAGTGGGTGAACGTGAGAATGCATGCCATCTGCTGAAACTCATCAAGAACCATTCTTCTTTTTAAAGTTTAGGAAGCTGTGAAGCATTTAGTTACATCCAAATATGTAGTGCTACTCACTTCTCTCAGTAATTTTCTCTTTTTAGGCTGAAGGCCCTGTTATTATAGTTACTTTGTAAACACATGTACATTGAGCTACATGAGCTATGTTTACATGGACCTAAGTAATTGGAATAAATGGCCAATCAGATCAAAAATGTGTCATGTAAACGTCCTTATTGAAATTTTCTGATATTCAGCTATATCGGAATTCATTTGTAATTCGAATGAGAGCGACGGTTTATGTCAATTGATAACCCGAACCATGTAAAAACTTATTCCAATCATTTTATTCTGGCATGTGCATCCTATGTCAACCTGATGTTTTTTCGCCTGGCTAGATGCTAATATGTCGGGGAAGCAAAATTGGTCGGTTAGCGATACAACTTTTCTGTTAGAAACTTTGAAAGATATCGAATGCCTTGATAGTCGAAAGAACACGGAGTGCAGTAATGTCTCCAACATAATTAAAACCTGGCGCAGGTCCATTCTGGGTGTTTGGATTATGTTTGTTTATGTTCATCACAGAAGTAGAACTTGTTCTTCAACTCTGCTAATATTATTACTTCTATTCTGAATAAAAGCCTGGTGCACGTAAATGCTCGTTGTGATTGGATTTATCACTTTTGAGCCCATTTAAACAATATATTCGGTTTGTTTAATCCAAAAACAATTCAATCCAATCAAAGAATGTTGCACATGTAAACAAAGCTATTGTCCATGAGTGAGTCCTACTTCCCATGACTGCTTTGTTGAATTAAAGACATATATCTCTTTGAAGAAATACCTTTGACTACTGTCTTTCATGAGTTTTAGGCTAAGATTATTTAATGTTGAGAAACCTTAGAAAATATATGCTGTGTTTGACTCTCAGCTACTACCACATAAAAGTATCAGATGACTTTCTGCAAATATCATTAAAATGAACAATCACACTGATCCTTGTCACTCTGATTCTGCTTCATACCTTGCAAACAGTCTTCCAGTCTCCTCATTGGTCCTAATATCTATTTTTTACTGGACTGTTGTATATTTTTCATGTTTCTGTAAAGTTCCTTCATGCGTCTGTGGAACTTTTTTGCCTCCTACTTTAGAAAAATTCCCAAGATTTCAGCCACTGTGGTCAGCCCACAGAAGATCCACACACAAACACGTCCAAGGCTGCTTTGTGCTGAATGCGAGGGCTAATTCTGAAGACTGGCACTCATCACAATCCAAAACTACCAGCTACTTTGATGTCAGGCCAGATTGCTCAGGTTCATGAGCCTGCTCCTCTGTTTGTGTGTGTGTGTTTGTAGTGTTCAATACTAAGTAGAAAGAGAGAGTGGAAGAGAATGTACTGTGTGTTTACATCCATCATATATTAGAGTGATTAGACTGTGGAGCCAGAGAGACGAGTGCTTGAACAAACAAGTGGCTGTGTGCCGTTAAAACACACGTTACCTGTGTGTGTAGATGCTTTCAGGGGCATTGACGCATGTCTTTGCCCCAGTGCATCTGTGCACCACACAGACCTGCCTTGTATGTGGTCACTTACTTTTGACTAACCTTAATCCCTCATCAGGGAAGTATAAGAGCTGATGTACAGCACACATTAGCCTGAAATTACACCCCTCATCACCCCTGTAGACTGGCCTGCTACCAGCTCCGAAAGCCCATATAACTGTCTGCCCTGGCTCTGGCTTCACTGTGCCATTACAACCTCAACATTGGTCCTTTATTAAAGCTAGCTGCCTGTAATTAATGACTTTGGCCTTTGCACAATAAAAAAAAGTAAATGTGTCTTTTCCTGTACTCATTTCCAGTGTTACACACACTCATTCAACGGCAAATGGATGTGCAGTTGGGGGCAAAAGAGTGCTCTATATGCACCTTAATGTGTTTCAGTGCCATTTATAGGGTTTAGCCGAAGCCAGTTTGAGTCAATTTGAAATCACCTCTTGAACACAGAGGTGGAATGTGAGCAAACAGAACACAGCTTGTTTTCATTTGGGTTTTAGTGGTAACTGATTTATGCAAATATAGCAGAAAACAGCCTGCTTGTTTGACACTTGGAGGCTTGATAACATCATAGCTGTAGGCATCGCTGCTTGAATACAAGAGAAAATAGAGTACTCTAATGGTAATGCACCTAAGATGTGAACACTTTGTCAGTTAGATGACCAGTATGCAGCCAGGATCCATTAGTGCACAAAACAGTATTGTTTATTTAGTTGTGTACTAAATAGAAATGTATTCATTTTCACTTAGGGTCCATTTTATACTCTATCAGCATAATTATGAGACAATCAAGTCCAACATGTGATTTTGTACCAACCTAAAATATGCCTGATTTGGTTTTATATACTGTAATTGTTGCTGAGAGCTAACCAAGTCCCTCGACTGGAGCTTCCTTAACTTCTCTAAGGCCTGTCTCATCAATGTGACATTCTGCTGGAGGAGAAAGACCAATGCGCGCGCACACACACACAAACACATGTGCTACCACACACACACGCAGAGTATATAGAAAAAAATGTAGACTCTTAGATCCATTCATACACCCACATGGACGCATATTTGTTAGGTTTTCTGTTGTTCTGCAGGGATGTATTGTAAAATGTATAATATATAATGGGATCTGTATTGCCTCTGTGGAGCATACTGGTAGGAAGGGAGGTGAGGAAATTAATAAAAGAAAGATAAAGGTCGTTTGAGGCAGGTGGGGTTATGTGCTGATTATTCTGGTGTCTATTGGATTCTAATTGCAGCATATTTAATGACATGCGTATCTTGTTTTACAGATGATTTGACTCCAATTATTGATGGTGAATAAAAATGTGACTGTGACTGAATGATTTTTTTTAATGAAGATATTTAATGATTAATTGGAGGTTTGTTTGGCTGACCTGAGAGTGATTCAAATATCCAAGATCCAATGAGTCATACTTAGCTGTACACTGTGTAATATCCTTTTGCTTTTTGTTTTTTTACTCCTTTTTATTTTTTTATGAAAATGAAAGAACAAGAACAAAGGGATTTTCTGACATGGCTTGAATGGGAAAAATTATTTTCAGGGAAAATCTGACTCAAAACGAATGTGCTTAAAAAGGGAGCCATTATTGCAACACAAATACATGGAAGGGGGTGAGTTTACACAAGATGTTAAAAAAAATTCTCATCAACCCCTTATGTTTGCGCTCACCGGCAGGCAGCATAACACTGCAGTGTGTGTGTGTGTGTGTGTTGGTTTCAAGCAGAGGATGGAGTGGTGAATCAGCCAGTGGGTGGAGAGACAGAACGAAAGACAACAAGAACGAAAGGAAGGAGTGAAGGAAGGAAGGAAGGAAGGACGGAAGGAAAGTGGAGGAGGAAAGGGTGAATGAGCTGGCAGGGAGGGTGGGGAGAGTGAGCAAAGCAGCGAGCGAGCGAACGAGCGAGGGAGAGGCAGAGGGAGGAGAGAATGAGGAGGTAGGGGGAGGATGTTACTGCTGCTGCTGCTGCTGCGACTGTCAGTCGGCTGCTGCTTGCCTGGCGAGCAGGAGGGAGCACAGAAAGAGGCAGAAAGCGGAACAGAGAGGTAGAGGAGGGTCTGTTTCTCTGTCTGTGGGGCTCAGGAAGCTAAGGACCTATTTTTCAGCAAGTGGATTTTAAAACTGGACACAGATCTGCACATTCATGGATTATCAGCAGTGAGTGAGGCTGTCACTTTCATTAACATTTGTTTCAGCAGAGGCAAGACTGTCTCACACTGCGGGGACTCTGCCTCAGTCATGACCCAGGGGTATAAAGGGTACGCAAACTAGACAGCCTTTGTGTCACTACACATGTTTTTGTCCCCCTTCCTCTTCCTCCTGTTCTTTCAGTCTGCTGGTGTGTGTGTGTTTCTGCGAGTGTGTCACTGATGCTGTTGCTTGGCTCTTTTGCAGGAGGGATGCTGGAGGCTAACGTGGCTACCATTAGCATGACGGCTAAGCCCAGAGAGCTGGACCTGAGGTCTGCGGCTGTCCCCTGCCAGGACACTTCAACCCAGGCCATGGCCTCCAGGAAGCCACAGGTCAGGTCTCTTGCTCTATCCCAGGGGCCTTCACGTCCCTCTGGGACAGAACTCAAGGTGTATCGGCCCACCTCTGGATCCATCCCCATTCCCATTCCCAATCCTTCCAGGCTTCGCAAGCAGCGGTCGCTTGGCAACTTGTGTGTGCTCACTGATGCTGAGAAGAAGCTGCACCTGTACCAGACTCCCCGATGGAAAGATGACACGGGCCGACCTGGCGAGGGGAAAAGTAAAGCAGGCCAGACCAAGACAGGTCAAGCTGGAAGTGGGAGACCACCTCTCTCCCGGACACTTTCAAAGTCAGAACAGTCTCTGTTTCAGGGGAAGCCCAAATCATTCGCCTCTACTGCTGTAACGCCAAACTTGGGTAAGGCAAGTCGAATACCTGCACCTGGGAAACCACGAGGACCCTATGCTGAGGTCAAGCCCATCAGCAAGACCTCTGAGTCTAGCCAAAATGCAGACACAGATCCTGCTGACCCCCCTCTTAAAGCCTGTGAAGCTGGAAGTACTGGAACTAATGGCAAAAAAACAGGAGAAAAGGGCAGATCTGGAGCTCAGATAATGGAGGACAAAAAAGAAAAGAAGGGGACAGAGGGAGAAGATGACAAGAGCTTTCTAAAGGTGGATCCAGAGTTAGTTGTGACAGTTCTGGGAGATCTGGAACAGCTGCTCTTCAGTCAAATGCTGGGTGAGTCTGCTTTAGTCTCCTCTCATCTCCCACACCCAAACCTGTTCTTTTAGCTCCCGCTACATCCAGGAGCAGCGTGGTGCTCCATAGCTCAGCAGAAGTCAGCATTTTCAGAGCGATGACATTGTTTTGCTCTTCTTTTATTAGCCAGCAACGGAGTGTTTTGTCCTCGTGTCAACTGACCCACTGCCACAGTGAGCTAGATTTACACAAAGCCACAAAATAAACACTCACCGTCTCTATTTTTGCTCCCATCGTTTTTTTGTTTTTGTTTGTTTGTTTTCAGCATTTTCTTAACCGATCCAGCTGAAATGGGAGCATATTTTAGAATTAAAAGCAGGAATCAGTATTAAATATCAACGTGTGCAGAAGTTAAGAGTCAGATCTTCTGTTTCTGGGTGTCTGATGGCTCAGGCCAAAATTAGTCATGTGTTAATAAAGGCCGTGTGAGTGGGGCTGGTGGGGAGTGTGTTTTGGTTTGGTAAATAAAGCGGCCACACGTTGAGCCACATATTTAGCTTCGCAGCTCCCCTCCCCTCCCTCTCCCCCGCCGGCCCCTATTGATCGCCGTGCCACGGACAGATGGTCACTATCCATCCCGCCCCACTCCCACCTCCTCTGTTACCGAGAGCAACGTGTAGGAGGGGAGAGTGGAATATGAGAGGGTGGTGGCCCGAGCAGGTACAGTCACCTCCATTGCCTATAAACATGTTAAGGGAGCGGATAAATGGACCCGGGTGCATGCCATCATTCTGAGTTTCTGAGGAAACGATGACTGAGTTTGGAATTAATGGGTTACACCGGGGGGGAGCTCAAATCCTAATCTGGCATCTATTATTCACAGGCACGTTCTGGCCTTTTTTTTATTCTTCCCTCTCATTGAGAGCAGATAGCATCAACTACTGCATGAGATGTGGAGACAATGGTGCAGCAGGTCATTTTACATCTGAGCTGATGGGAATAAATCCTTTTCTGCTCATCATCAAACATCTCTTCTCTCTTCAGCAGCATGCAGTGTGCAGCATGACCCTCGAATCGCAGCCAGGATGACCTTGCTCCTGAAGCCCTCTGTGTGTATGTTTGTGCAGTGCATGCTGTTTTGTGTGTGAGAGGCGTGTACACCGTATGTGTGTCACCTTGTTGGGAAGTTAAAAACACAGAGGAGCATAGAAGAAAGAAGAATGCACACACTGTGGTTTCAATGGAAAAGAAATGGACGATTAACAAGCAGCTTTGATTAAGCTTAAGACAGGAGCCAGAAACTTTTACATTTGTTGACTACAGTGAAAATTTATACACTGCTGAGGTGTTACATTGTTGGCAAATTGAACTTGGTCACCAAGGGATGAATTGAATCACTGAGTCCACCAGTGGAATAAAAGGTTAGCAAACATTGAGGCAAACAGATCACTTTAGGAAAGTTTTTCTTTTAGATAAAATACTTAAATTAAAGGCCTAGCATATCTTAAAGGAGTGTGCATTTATGCATAATCTCATGGATTATTGCAACATCTTTTCAGATCCATTAGTGCTGAAAGAATATCATGAGACTGCCTATTACCAACTGTAACACTAAATTTATTTCAATTAGACACTTTTGTGATTGTTTTGTTCCATTGCTGTGGTGGCCATCTTGAATTGGATTAACTATAGATGTTAATCAGTTGTAGACAGACATCCATTGATTACTTTATAGGAGTTTTATTGAAATAAATCCACTGATTCATGACATAACGCCATAGTACAGACAAATTAAAACATATGCAAACACCCCACTACTTTAAACTCAACAACAGGCACACACAGACATGGGCAAAAACAATGCTCAGTTTTTAGCTTTGGTGACCATCCATCCATCCATCCATCCATTATCTGTACCCGTTTCTTCCTTTAAGGGTC
>JARVJO010000024.1:13463452-13480159 GCA_031762555.1 Cynodonichthys magdalenae
ATAAGGAGAAATTCAGACCAAAGCATTGCAGTTCCACTTTATAAAGACCCCAACTGAATGATTTAAATGTGAAAAAGGATAGCATGATATGTCTACTTTAACTTCCCGTTTTTTTGCCTTGTGGCTAAATGTCAGTCATATCCCTGCTTATATCCATGAGTCTGCTCTTGTGTTTCTGTGCAGCTGAGGAGCTCCTTCAACAAGGCTTTCAGCATTAAAAAAGGCTCCAAAACCTACTCAGACATTGAGGAAATCGCCACTCCTGACTCCTCGGCTCCCAACTCTCCAAAGATGGCTCATGAAGGAGGGGAGGCGGGAGAATGCCAGCTCCCGTCTCTCAAAATGTCAGCGTCTGCCACCTCCTCAGTGTAAGTAGAGAAACAACAACAAGCAGCAGATTTGAGCCTCTGTGTGGGTGTCGGTCGCTGACGTGGGCATCTTGGCTGCTCTAGGATCATGGAGACGGCAGAAGAGGGAGACGACGGTGAAACGGCGGTGTCGGAGTTACGCTCAGAGCTTTGGGAGAAAGAGAGGGCGCTGACGGACATCCGGTTAGAGGCCTTAAGTTCTGCCCATCAGCTGGAGCAGCTCAGAGAAGCCATGCACAACATGCAGGTTTGTTTTGTATCATTAAATCAGTCGGAACATTAGCCACACTTGAATTTAAACCTCAAATCTGCCTCCGTTCTAGTCAACGGTGGAGAACCTGAAGGCAGAAAATGACCACTTGAAAACAGGAAGTCAGGTGCATTTGTCTGGTTCTGGGCCCAGCTCGTCCACATCGCAGCCCTCAGGCCTGGCCTCGCTCCTGGGGCCTTCTCTGAAGCAGCCAATGAGCATGTCCCTCACCAAGTCCTTTAGCCTCAGTCTAAACGATTGTAAAGATCCAGGTAAATCACGAAGGGTGTATTTCATTAAATTAAACCTTTGCACCAATCTTTTATGAGTAAATTTAATGTTTGCGTTCATTTTTCAGAAGTGTCTTCTTGTGACTCGTTAAATGTTTCTCAGCATGAGGAACTGTGTGCAAAAGTATTGGTCCGTCTTGCAGATCGAACAGAGGTAAACAGGAAACTGCTTTGACAATAACCAGATAATGAATAAGCTTTTTGTTAAACAGTTTATGTTCTGTTGGGTCTGCAGGATAGTAAACGGCAACAGTTCTATCTGGGCACAGTGTTGGTCAGTCCAAGGACTGAATGGACATCTCTCGACTCGCTTATAGCAAAGATATTTAAAGTAAGTGAACTTTTGTCTTGTAACAGAGGTTAAACAGAGGCTTGGATTTGTTAACTGAGTTGTGTTTGTTGTTTATTTAGGATTATTTAAGTCACTTGGACCCGGCGGCCAGCCTAGGTCTGAACAGTGAGTCCCTGCACACGTACCAGCTGGGTCTCGGAGGGCAGAGGGTGATGGGAGGGGACAGACCTCAGGCCTCTCCATATCAGTGTTTCACCAATGGTGCTGCTCAGATTTTTGTCTCCTTAAAAGGTTAGCAACACACAAAGGTGTAACTTTAGGTCTACCCCTGGGGGGGGGGGGGTCTAGAACCCTGCATGTCATTTTCAGCAATTATGCCTAAATAATTATATATGACATTGTACATTTTTAAATCAGGTCAAAGTTACCTAAAGACAACAAAAGAGTTGCATATGTCTGCTTAACCAGTTGAGTTTATTTCTATTGTGTTTGCGCAAACACAGAAACCCCCCCCACCCCCCACCCCACCACTCCCAAATTACACTTATGGCAACACACACTGCATGCACTGCCTGGTTTACTGGACCACTTAGATGCAAGAACTCATTCAGCTGAATACCATTAAAAACATTAGCTTCATAGTTGTACCTTTAAAGGTTATATATTTCTAATTCACAATCCCCTTTCAACTACCAAGTCACCACTGTTCCTAATTTATTTCGGAATACTCTTAAACTACAGTATTTCCCCTTAAAACATTTAAGAATCATTTTAGCAGAATTATGTGATGACTATAAAGACATTTGTTTGAAAAAAATACAAAAACCTTATTGCAAAAAAATGCAGATTTTTAAAAAGGATACTAATTAAAATCACAATTTGTAAATTCTGTAAAAAAATTAAAATATTTTAAAAGTCTCTTGAAATTTCTTGAAATGATCAGAGAGTTTTGACAAAATTATTAAAAGAACAAAAAAATATATTTTTATGGTTTGCTTTGTCTGACCTAATATATTTGAGTGTTTAGAGGTAAACAAATGCTAAACATGAATCCTCCTGTCCAGGTCTCAGAGAGAACAGTGTTGACTCTCTGGTGTTTGAGACTCTCGTTCCGAAGCCCATGATGCTGCACTATGTCAGCCTGCTGATGAAGCACAGACGGCTGGTTCTGTTTGGGCCCAGTGGGACTGGAAAAACCTACCTGGCACAGCACCTGGCTAACTACCTCCTGCAGCGCAGCCGGATCGACTCGTCGGACGCTGACCATGATTCGTGTGTTCTGGGTTGCAGTGCTGCCGTCACCTTCAACTTGCACCGCCAGTCACAAAAGGTAAAACACCAGAGCTTTTATTGTCCAGTTATTTTTAGAATGATCAATAACACTTTGTAATAACTACACCTTATTTAGCCTTATTAATTATTAATAATTGGTTAGTTAACATTGAAAACCTCATTAATTAATGGTGATTCTTACTTAATAGTGTATAAATAACAATTTATTAATGCTTCACCCATAAAAACTAATTACTTCCAAAACCAACATACTCATTGTTTATTCATTCTTAATAGCTCATGAAATAATTCAATGTAATGTGGGTATAATGTATGTAAATGCTATCATATATGTACTTTCACATCTTTTTCGCACACAGGACTTGCAGTTGTACTTGTCAAATCTAGCCAATCAGATTGACAGGGAGAGTGGAGGAGAGCTGCCATTGGTTGTTATTATAGATGACATCAGTGACCCAGCTGCCATCACTGAACTCGTAAACGGAGCACTCACCTGCAAGTACCACAAATGGTGAGCCCTTCAACTTATTTTGCTAAGAATGTTAAAGTAATCATTATTTCTTAAAACCTAAACTTTTTTTTTTTTATCACTAATAATGTTTCAGTCCCTACATCATTGGAACAACCAATCAGCCCGTAAAGATGACGTCTAATCATGGGCTGCACCTCAGCTTCAGGTAAGCTTCGAGTATTATGAATATTTCTCCTAATTCCCATATATTTGTACAGAAGATAAAGAGCTATTTTTTGCCTGTGTTGACAGGATGGTTATGTTCTCCAACAATGTGGAACCAGCCAACGGGTTCCTGCTGAGGTACCTCCACAGGAAAGCTGCAGAGGCTTACCAGGAGGAGGGGCACAATTCAACACACCACCAGGAACTTCTCCATGTTCTCGACTGGATCCCTCAGCTCTGGTACCACCTGCACACCTTCCTGGAGAAACACAGCACCTCAGACTTCCTCATAGGTGAGATAGGTTGGACGCAAGGTTAAATAAGTCTAACTGAGTCCAAAAATGATTAAAAGTGTTGCTTCCTTCAGGTCCCTGCTTTTTCCTGTCATGCCCCGTGTCAGTGGAAGAGTTCAGACAGTGGTTCATCGACCTGTGGAACCACTCCATCATCCCGTATCTGCAGGAGGGAGCTAGAGACGGCATCAAGGTGAGCACTCTGATGTGCAACAAGTGGGATTTTGAGATGTCCATCAGAAAAATGCAGTTCCACACTGACCCCCTGTGTTTGTTCTCTCAGGTACACGGTCAAAAAGCAGTGTGGGAGGATCCAGTGGAGTGGGTGAGAGGCACTCTGCCCTGGCCCAACGCACAGCAGGACCAGTCCAGACTCTTCCACCTACCTCCTCCAAGCATAGGGCTGACCACTGAGGAGAAAAATTCCCCCAAAGATTCACCTCCGTCCAACTCCTTGGAGTCAGACCCACTGGTGAGGGAGCGTGTGGAAGATGTGTCCCACTTCATACTAATTTAAACACACAGAGTGAATGTTTACAAATCAAAGCTTAGTTCATATGGTAGCTATTTGAGAACAATATAAGCAAATAATGTCTTACCTGTTTCACTTGCTGTGATTGTTCAGACACTGACAAAGTTTATATAAGTAGCTGAATGGTGTTAGTTATCAAAATATTCAACACTTAAAGATATTTTTTAATGCAACAGCTCAAATTAACTCTTAAAAAGCAAAGAATTATCAGCTTGATTCACAGTGTTTTTGTGTTTCTTCCTGTCTCCAAGATGGCCATGCTGCTGAAACTCCAAGAATCAGCCAACTGCATCGAGTCTCCAGAGCGGGAAGGCTGTCTGGATCCCACTCTTCAGACTACACTCTGAGCTAACAGCCCACAAAGATTAAAAATAAAAATAAAGACTTCGTATTATTGCAGACACTTGCTAAGTCCCAGTGAGTTCAAAAGACTGTGTTGCAATCTTTGCTGTGTGCTCAGTGAGCATACTCAAAGGTGAAGAGGAATTAAGTTGGTCCTGTTTTGGGAACACAGAAAAGACGATAAAACTGCTTTCACATAAAGCTGTAGTCGTCACTCCATGACAAGCGGCAAACCCGGAAGTCTTTCCTTGTGCCTCTGTTTGTCCCAAGTGGGTTGTTCTAATTTTCTAATCTGCAAGTGCATGGTGACTGGAATAGTATGATGCAAAAATATTACTTGTAACATTGTTTATCAGAACCCATTTGCTTCCTTTTATTTTCAATCAACAGCTGCTAACTACACAGCTGCTGGTGCTTCACAGGTTTTCTTTAAAGGCACACCCATCAAATTGGTAATTAAAGAACCTGTGTCTGGCGGCCCCCGAAAAAGTAGGACTGTCACTAGACAGCAGCCCAAATGCACTTTATTTTCTACATGTGAAAATTGGATTTTAGAGGGCTGTGTCGGTGAGCATGTGTCAAATAAGAGGGGGATGCCAATTCGGTCCAAAAAGTTGCAGTTTTTGAGTAAATCCAATAGAGGGCAACATCTGTTAAAAAGCTCTCAGTATTTTTTTAATTTTTTTTTTGTCAAAGGTGCTCAGATTAGAAACTTTCTAAAATCCAATTGTGAACATGGCCTTGAATGTTTTCTTCTTTTCAACTCAGCTATTGTTTTTATTATGATTATTTTGTTAATTATAGATTAAATATCGGAACTGTGAAGCTGTAAGGGGAACATGAATGGGTGGGTAATGGCATGAATTAGTTTCAGTGTAAAGCTGTAAAGAAGAAAAACACAGTCAGAGGGCTCAGTAGACTGACCTCATGACAGAAATGCAACGCTGATACAATAACTGCTTGTTGATCAAGTCTACCATTTCTGGCTATGCTTTTCAAATGGTCTGTTCTCTAAAAACAAACTTCTCTTGTAAAATCTGAGCATTACCACTTTGAAAAGTCTCAATTTTTGTAGGATTTTTTGTACTGATTTCTCTACTTGACGAACACACAAACACATCGTTAAGTCCGAGCGAGACCCACTGTCGTGAGTGTCAGATCATTTCTCATGCATTGTCACACAAGAGGAAGTGAAGAAGACATGGTTAAAAGATGTGCAGAACATTTTCCTTACTCTTTGCTTTTCATCACGGTTAATAGTTTTCTTTTTGTTGTTTCCCCCAAAATAGACTCTCTTCTTTAGTCATGCATTAAGTTATGAATAAGTGGCTTCTTCCCTATTTTATTATTTGTTTGTTCTCACAAAATAATAACTTCGAAAGTAGGAAACTGCAGTATTTTTAATGCTCATATCTTGACTGTTATGTGATAAAAGATGAAATGTCTGTTGGAGGAGGAAACTGTTGGAAATAGAGAACTGTTTGACCCTGACGTACCTCAGCCTGCCATAGATCTGTCCAGATGTTTTGGTACTTTCTATTGAAGATGTTGGTGTAGAGTAGAAACAAGATGCCTAAGTTTTATCAGTGCCTGAAACACACATTCTGCCACTCGGAGGCCTCAGTTTTGGAGGAAGCATGTTTGCTTTCTCTCACCTGCTCTGATGTGATGATAATCACCGTCACCTAAATGCTTGGGTGTAGAGTAGGTTCATGGACCTTCGACAGGTAGATAAGCTGTCAGTGAAGATGATGTGTGAGTTAGTGAATGAGAATATGTATCACAACTGGGCTGCTGGTGTGCAATTGGATACAATCTTGTAAAAAAAAAAAAAAAAACTGACATTGGTGAAAGAGCAGATTTCAGATTGAGAGCTTGAAATGCATGAATCCCTTTTTTTCACTGGACCTACCACTTGTTAAACCTTACCGTAAAAGAGATTCGTATTAACTGGTTATCTTCCGTATTTGCTTTCTTTTTTTTTTTTACTTTGATTTTAACAGCCGATATTTTTTCTTCATTGAAATGTTTGTAAAGTTTTCTTTGTTGTTTTTTTTTTTTTTTTTGTACATGTCACCGCTATTGTAAACATTGTAAATAGTCACCGCATCTGCGACAACAATCACACAAGTGATGAAAGCTCAAAGAGAAGCTTGGCCCACGTATGCAGAAAAAGAGCATCCTCTGTGGTTTTATTGTCTTCCTCCCACATGATGGAGCACTTGGCTTAAAAGTGGGCCTAACCCTGGTTTTGCATCCTCTCTCTGTAATTACATCAGATCCCATATGTCTAACTTTAAGCACTGGACATAATAAAAACCATGCCATTTTTTTTCCACTCCACCACCTGTTCTGATTTGTTTGTTTCTGGGAGGGCATTTTATTGACCATAAAAAAACTGATTTGTGTTTAATGTTTTGCTTTGTTTCACGTTTAAAAATTGCTATAATTTTAGAAAGCTTTGGTTTATTCAAACTAATTTCTTAATATTTTAAAAATGATATTTTTAAGATGAAATGTAAAGCAACCTACATTACATGTTTTTCTTAGACTTCAACATTTACAATATGTTATAGAGGCCCAGAACTGCCACTTTAAATAAAAAATAAGAATAATTCTCAAACTTATAAATATGAGAATGAATTTTTGATGTGCCCAGAGTGCACACCCCCTTTGGCCGCTGGCGATAGATAGCAGTTTCTCAGGCAACCTGGAAAGAAAAAACAAATGGTAAAGAAATTGTATTATAACAAGAGAATTTGCATTTACTGCAAAAATGCAGTGTGGTTTGATGCTGAAAGATTTTTCATGAAAGCTGCTGAAAAACCTGAAATGTTTAATAGCAAAACTGTTAATATGAGTTAAATTTGAACAACTGAGTTCTACTGAAAGTAGGAAACCAAAAGTAGCACAAACACGCTGAAATTAGCAGATGCATTGTGAATGGAGAGTAAAAAAGCTCACATTGGCAGAAAAAATTTAAAAAGGTACAAAAAAGTTGCAGTTGGTTGTAAAAAAACAAAAACGGCCAACGTTAGAAGAAATATAATTAAAAAGTAGCTGAAATAGTGTAAAGATGCGGACAAAGCAGAATTGCCTAATTAAGCTATAAAAAAAATGAATTCATCACAAAAGGTGAATTTAAATGAGAAAAGCTAAAATTAGTTGAATATAATATAAAGCATCTATAAAGGCAAAAAAAAAATCTTAAATTAGCAGGCTGATAAAATGATTATCTAACAGAAGAATGACTGATCAGCGCAAACGAAAAACTGAAAAAGCAGAAAAACGCTATGATTAGAAAAAAAAGTTAAAGAAGTGGTTAAATCGTAATTATGAAATAGTGTCTCATAACTCTGACTTGGAAATTTTTATTTATTCAGCTTGGCTGGAATGGGCTTCCATATATTTGTGGTCCACAAGAGGATACAGATGAAAACATGACTAAGTGGGAGGGTAAGCCGATGGGTGGAGTTCTCCACAAACCCTCCATTTCTCTTTCACTCTCTCTCTCTCTTTCTCTGTCTCTCTCTCTCTGTCTCTCTCTCTGTCTGTATACTTATATACATATACATGTTAGTGACGACTCCTCTGGCTCCTGATACAGAACATAGTCTGTCAGCGCGATGCCAAGCAAACCTGCTCCCATCAAAAAGCCTGCAGCCAAGAAGGCTGTAGAAAAGTCACCTGAGGCTGCTCCAGCACCTGAACCTGCTCCACCTGCTCCACCCGCAGAGTCACCGGCTGAGACAGTCCCCGCAGCTGGAGGGGAAGCAGCTCCTGCGGTGCTAGAAGAAGAAACAACTCCAGGTATCTGAATACCTCATAGAAACTGAGCAGCAAGCTAAACTAAGTATTCAGACTATTATTAGTATTCATCAGAATCAAATTTTCTTAAAAAAAACATGACTGTGCTCATCAGCCAGTATTAGTTTTTTCTAGAATCTGTTCAAGAGGTGCTTTGAATGAATCTTATGTTAATCTTGTTGACTAAAATCTGATCTGTCTGATCTGTCTACACCACAAACTGTCATCTTCAAAATGACTATTAAAGTTTTACAAAATATTTTAACAATTATCTTTTTTTTAAATGTCATATTGTAGAAATATAAACAAAAGGTGATTGCCGTCACTGATTTGTTTAGTAGAATGACTGACAGAGATGTTTGTCTGCTAATCACCCTCTAACCTCTGATATCAGCTGTTACCACAGAGGAAGAAGCAGGTTCACCACTTCAGACTAGAAGAGTCAACTCAAACTACTGTCCTCCACACAACCTGTAATATATGAAGATATTAGATAGTTGTTGATTAGCATGTGCCACACATCACACTATTTGTGTTTATTGTATTAGCAGCAGGTTTATTGCATTGTATTATCTGTCATCCTTCTGTCTGTAAACTTTATACCATTTAGGATATAGTTTTTACAACTCTCAAATCTATGTGATGCCGAAATAAATCGAAAATATAAATGCATTCTTGTTGTCGCAGTGAGTAGGCTTTTTTCTTCTGCGCTCAGTCCTGCTGCAAGGCTTCAGTAGCTTTCACGATGATCAAATTAGCAAGAAACTCTTTGATTTCATGCACCAGTCTACTTTTAACAGCTTCTCTAACTGCATTTTAATGCTAGCTTCTGCTCCTGCTGAAGACAATGCTCCCGCTGCAGATGCTCCAGCAAACGGTAAACAAACAGAATAAATTATAACATTGTGTTGCAAAGGAACAACTGCGAGCTGAGCTATCTCTACATGGAAAAAGATGCTCGGGGTTTAACTTCCTGCTTGTTGAATTACAGCTGGTCCAGCAGAAGCTGCTGTTGAGGAGCCACCTAAAGCTCCCACGCCTCCTCCTCCTTCTGCAGGTAACACCAACATATCTGTCAGCTTGGTTTTGCATTTGTTCACCCAACAAGAGACATAGACAGATTGAGAGGAATATCTTCTTTATTAAAATCTGCAGAAAAAGAAAAACTTGTTTGGAAAATACTAACCAGACATTAAAACATCGTTTCTGATATCTCGCCAGCAATCATTCACCTTTGTGATGACCTCATTGTTTACAGCTCCCACCAGTGCTCCTCTGGATGTGTCAGTGGACGATGTGAATGGCTGCAGCCTCACCATTAGGTGGACAACACCAGAGACTGTTGGAGCGTCTGGCTTGAATGGATACACTGTTGAGTACTGTAATGATGGAGGTAAGTGTGTGTATGTGCAACTGCACCTGTCCCCAGAGTGTCAGAGGGCAGACAGATTCATTGCTGGGTGTAGACCGTATACGGCAGGCATCAGTCTCTCGCCGTATCCCTTGATACCGCTTTTAGAAGTGCCCAATTGCTCAGATGACAGCGTGCCATCTAGAATTTCATCACGTTGGCCCTTACTGTACTCCTTATGGGCAGGTTGTTTGTAAAACTGTGTTGACAGGCGATAAACCACTTAACATGTCCCATGGAGGAGCATTTAACATTTTGGAAATGAGAAATTGACACATGAGCAAATTCACACCCTTTTTCAAACCATCATGAGATGCAGATGCATTTAAAAGTGAAAATTACTTCCCAAAGCTCAACATGAGCTTAAATCTTTTGTTTCCCTGCAGCGACTGAGTGGATTGTGGCTAACGAGGAACTGACCCCAGCTAACCGGTACTGCATCAGGAACCTGACAGCGGGCAACCTGGTGCGTGTGCGCGTGGTGGCCATAAACCCCGGTGGGCGCAGTGAACCCGGTGTACTCCCTGAGCCTGTGCCAATCCGCGAGATTGTTGGTGAGTGTCTCCCAACATCAAGCACCTTGAGTCAAGGTCGTCAGCTTGTCTTTTTCAGATTTGTAGAAGAAAACAAACCAACCTCCTAATGTTGGTTGATAGAAAAAGAATGTCTCTTTCTGTAGAGCTGCAAGTCCAGCTGTACAACATGTCCTGTGCAGAAATGTCTAAAGTTCAGTATTACTCTGGTGTAAAGCCAACTTATAAAATGTCTGTCAAGAGTTCTGTGATAGCTGTAACTAATGACCTATCCTTAAAATACTCTTGTTGCAACCAGCAAAGGTGGAGGTGGTATTAAGTGCCGGCCTCAGATAGACTGCACAGATGTAAATCCTGCAGGTGCTGACAGGTGCTTTCATTAGCTGTGAATCAAGCTTCACAAGTGGCTGCAGTTTTCAGCACAAACTACATGACTGAGTGCTCAGATTTATTTTCAGCAGTGAGTTTTTTTATTTATTAAATTAGAACCTTAATTCCTAAACATAGTGTGTAAAACTGATTGGAAATGTGTTTGCATTTAACAAAACAGACAAAAAACTGTTCAAACAGATAAATTATAAGTGTTTAAAAAGTGCCATTGTGAAAATGGCACAGTGACCCAAATCCATTAAAATGAGCACCATTAGGTGAGATTATAACACTGCAGTGGATCACTCTGGGCCACAGCTAAAACCGATGAAAGCTTCATCAATCCTGAGTGCTGCAGAGAGACGAGCCACCCATAAAGAGTCTGGTGCTGTCAGTCTTCAGGATGATTTAAAGGCAGCTTCAGTCGGGTAAAAGAAAACATTTGGGTAATGAGCCTTTTGGTTGTCATGTGATTTACTAACATTACACTTGTCGCTGCAGACTCCCTGTCAATTTATTTATGGCACTGCTGGCTGCACTAGTCTTATTGATTTCTCACACATTGGCTAAGTGACATTATACTGTACATGCAAACTAAATCTGACATAGTGGTTAATTATTCAGCTGTTTTAGGCGTGTGGTTCTGAAGTCATGAATGTAAGTACTTTTCTCAGTCAACAGCTTAAACTACGAACAAATTTTATTTTTCCCAGGCAACTTTTTTTTTACTGAATACATTGTGTAATAAATGTATGTTAGTTAAGAAGAAGTTAAAAAGTAAAAAGTAAAAAAGTAAAAATTGGTTTTCTTATCAGACATTACCTTCACTATATGCATTGTCTTAATTATTAACCATGTTTTCATCAGTGATATCCTTTGCTTTGTTTTTAGCCTTTTGCCAAAATGATCAATGGAAATGGAAAGATCTTCTATACAAATTTCGAATTTTTGAAAGTATCTAAAAAGGTTTCAGTAGGAACCATCAGTTGTAGAGATGAGATAAATGGCCCTTTAAGGGGATACAGATCTTGACAATCTGTTTGTTTCGTAAAGAGATTAAAAAAATGTCTTTTTCAAGAGAGATTTGAACGTTATTCCACAGATTTGCTTCTGCTTCTCCTGCTTCACTTTTTATTAATGAATGCAGCTTAAAATGAGCATTAGTTTGTTTGAAAGCACAAACACTCTGCTGCATTGACATGGTTGTCAACCTGAGTAGACATACCCATGTTATACACTTTTAGATAAACAGTTCATTGTCTTTGATGGTATTTCCTGTTTGTGGTTCAAACCACAAAAAAAGTTTTTGAGGGACAAGTGCGGTTGTATAAACAGGAGTGCTGGACAACTGAGAGGAGTGAAACATTGAAACATGAACCTAATTGATGGATTCTAGGTCGTATATTCAGCTCTGCCAACCACGCAGCCACTTGCACAAGCTGATTGAGACAAACTGTCCTACATGTGCTGAAAGACCCCCACAGCCCACACACAAAGACCTTTTTATCCAGAGACAAAGACAGATTACATATTGTTTCCAGTAGCACACACTGGCTGCTGGATGTTGTAATTCCATCAACGCTTCTGGACATTGCCAGCAGATTTGTTGATTAGCACGGATCAGTGTTTGAGCCAAATCTGGAGGCAGACCTGATCTTCCTGGGAAACGATGGCTTCAAAAGCCGGATCTCGGCTTTGGCAACAATGGTATGGTGACAAATGTTTAGGACAAGGGCTGATAAGATGTGCTGGGCAAGACAGGGATAAAATAGAGCTGTGTGAGGAAGATGAAGAGGAAGTCAATGAGGTGTGAGCTCAGAGTGAGTTTTGAGTTGATCAGCAGAAACACCAGGAGAGGGACCGGTTAATGTATCATTTAAGCTCACCAAGCTTTTAAGACATTTGCTGCTTATGCAGAATCATGTAAAGGATGCTGTTCGTGATACTTGAGCAAAACCGAACCAGCCTGCATGCTGGTGGTGTGGATGTTGCACAAAGTCCCACACATGATGCGATTTCACACAGACGATTCTGTTCATGGAAAAAAGAAATGAGGGGCACTCACAACTGACTCTAGATGCGAAACCGATCAGCTGAAAATGATGACATCGTTTTGCAGGGTCTTTGCACATGACTCAAGGGTGCATGTGTATGGGCCCAGCCAAGGCGTTCTTGTCACCAGAGCTATTTTAGGAGCTGATGAATGCAGGGCTTTCCTGTGTTCCCTCTCCCTGCCCAGATACTGTAGTTTTGTTGATCAACTTAAAAACCATGTAACTAAGAAAGTTTTATTGGCTGGTAAATACAGCAAATTCTAAAATAAACAAATGACTTCATACAGGAAATGCAACATTTCTTTGCATGGTAAAAAATATACATGGATGTGACTAAGCATGTTCGCCTCAACATTTCAGACCGACCCAAGATCCGCTTGCCTCGTGCTCTCAGGTCCCGATACATCAAGAAGGTTGGGGAGCAGATCAACCTGGTCATCCCATTCAACGTAAGTTGACATAAATGAATGATAAACCCTGCAAACTTTACATTTAATCTTACATTTCTGGCTTTTTTTAAATCAATTCCTCAGGGAAAGCCCAAACCTACAGTGACCTGGCTGAAGGATGGTCAGCCTTTAGATACAAAACGAGTCAATATCAGGAGCACTGACAGAGACACCATCATGTTCATTCGCAGTGGTCAGAGGGAAGACTCTGGTGTTTATGAGGTCATGGTTAAAATGGACAGCTTTGAAGACAAAGCAGACTTTACCCTTCAGATTGTAGGTGAGTCGTTAGTGTGATCATGTAAACAAGAAACATGTGGATGCAATATGTTTACTTGACCTTCCTGATGTATCTGACAAGTTGATTTTTGGGATTTGAACCTTGCAGTTTGCTCCAACAGCAACCAAATTCACCTCTAATAATTTTCTGAGTAATCCAGAGTTTAAAGCTATTGTTGTTGGCAAAACTGTTTACTCACTGAGTTATAAACAGATTTGAATGTTTTATGCTAAACTGAAAGTAAAGTGCGTGTCCTCAGAGCTCCCTGGTCCTCCTACAAGCATAAAGCTGGTCGATACGTGGGGCTTCAATGCTGCCTTGGAATGGACTCCTCCTAAGGATAATGGCAACTCGGAGATCACTGGATACACTGTCCAGAAGGCTGATCAGAAAACAGGGGTATGGCTCAAAACAACTTTAAATGAAACTAGCTTTCTATTAAGAAGCAAATGTCATCAGAGCTGTAAAGTAACGTAAACACTGCGTTACTTTACTTACATACAAATTTTGGTCATCTGTACTTCATGCGAGTAATTATTTTTTAGACGACTGTTTACTTCTACTCCTTAAATTATAGAAAAATTTTTTATTCCATTTCTTTTTTAGTAAATACACCTGAAAGAAGTCACTTATTTAATTCTATATTTTTCAACATTAACATTTTATTATAACATCATAGTTGTCATGACCTTTAGAAAAGGACTTTTTTGGGCAGGGGAGTTAAATATCATTTTAGAAATTCTAACCGCTTATTTTTACTCAGTTCTTTTACTACTGAAGTACTTTTAATACTCAAGTACATTTTATGTCAGAAATTTACTTTTGATACTTCAGTTCAGTAAATGTCAAATACTTTTAATACTTTTACTCAAGAAATATTTTTAGAGGAGACTAGCTTTTACAAAAGTAATTTTATGGTAAGATACTTGTACTTTCACTTTAAATATCACTTTATGTTCTTTATACAACACTGCCTATCGTCCACCACCTCGCAAGTTTGAACAAAATATCAGCCATTTTTGTGTTTGCTAAGGTCAAATAGCTCTGGCAGCCATCTTGAATTAAGTTGACTCAAAAGGTACATCCAATGATGACTGATAGTTTCAATAAAATGCATCCATATGTATGCAAAGCTAAAACAACCGTTATGTTTTGTCCACCTCCTGCAGGAATGGTTCACCGTGCTGGAGCATTATCACAGACTCTCTGTCACCATCTCAGACCTTATCATGGGCAATTCGTACTCCTTCAGGGTGTTCGCTGAAAACCAAGTGGGCCGGGGCGAGAAGAGCGCTGCCACCAAGAAGACAGCCACAATCCAGAAAACGGGTGACTTCATTAACCTACGTGTTACCTTTGTGCTCATGGTCTGGTTTGTTTATGTGAAGATGGCTCTAGAGACAAGGCTGCGGTCCTGAATACAGTAATGAGCTGCAGGTAGTCTGTGAGTGTTTAAAGTGAGTGTTTGAGGAGTTGTAATGATCTTGGGATTACTTTAAACAGATGTGAGTAACACTCTTGGCCACTGCTCAGCTTTCACATGAGTTTAACAGCCTGTGAAACTAATAAAACCTCAAGTAGTGCTCTGCATGTGTGTGTGCTGATGCGTGTTTTATATTTACTGATATATCCCTGAGATATCCCTGGCGATAGTCTGTTTATTTTGCAGTCTGTGTGGTTTGTCAGTCTGTGTGGTTTGTCAGTTAACTTTGAGCATTGAAATCAACTCAGTAACTGCATGGTATAGTTTTATCACATGAAACAAAATATAGCAGCATTCCAATATTATGTGTGTTTTTAAAAAAAGAAAAAACATGATATATATATATATATAATTTTTAAATATTTTTTTCATCAAATGGACTTTTGCTACAATGAACTGCAGATGTTTCATGACAATGAGACATTAGTATGAAGGTAGAATCAAAATTTTGCAGGTGGCTTTTGAAACATGTCTACCTTCATACATACTCCAGGATTATTGTGGTTATATAAGCTCTCTTTGAGCCCTATAGCTTGTAGACTGCAACTGAAGCACTGAGTCTTTTTTTTTATTTCAAGCGTTTTGTAAGTTGTTTTTCTCCACCTGCTCATAAGCAGTACTTCCTTGAACAAAAATAACACACACCAGCAATAAATACTTATATTCTCTTCTCAAAATGTGGACAGATTGTACCATGCCTTGCAAGAAAAAAAAAACATCACAATCATGAAATTGCCCATCACCCATAAAGGATCAACCACAGTAAACAAAAAAGTATTTTGTCTAATATAAATGGGTAATGTTCTATCATAAATAACATAAGGGTAATTTTTCTGTGTGTATATACTTCTAAAGAACCACCAATGGTAAATTAAAGTTTCATAAGGCATTTGTTAGGGTTGTTTTAGGATTTTACAAATGATTCTCAGATGTAGTGATGGATGTTTGTAATGCAGGTATTGTGTATAAACCTCCCGAGTACCAGGAACATGACTTCAATGAGGCACCCAAGTTCACCACCCCACTTATCGACCGAGCAGCCACAGTGGGATACACAACCAAGCTGCTGTGTTCTGTTCGTGGAAGTCCCAAGGTCAGTCATACTGGTTCATGGGTCAAAAAGTTCCTTTTTTAAGTATCCCCTAAAACAATGTGTATATAATTTATGTATGAGTTATTGCTGAATTTTCCAAATTTCTTTTCAAACATGATTTACTTAGATACTAATTGATACTTCTGAGAAACTGTATATCTGTAACTATAACTCTGCCATACTAACTTGACATCAACCTGCACTATGTCGCTCACTACATTTCGCTCTTTTTCTGTTCAAACATGCTGATGCAGAGTTATCAAGTAGTGAAGTACAAATACTTTGTTACTATACTTAAGTAGACATTTTGGTTATTTATACTTTACTGGAGTAATTATTTTTCAGACTACCTTTTACGTCTACTTCTTACTTTTTTTACAATTATTTGTACTTTTTACTCCGTACTTTTTAAAAATGCAAAAAAGTATTTCTGTTCTATTTTACTTTGGCTAGTTTTCATTCAGCCTTGTCATACTGAATATTAGGTGGCACTGTGGATCAGTTGATAGAGATGTTGCCTCTGAGCAAGAATGTCGTTGGATCGAAACCTGGCCCAAGGACCTTTCTGAGTAGAGTTTGCATGTTCTCTCTTAATCCATAGGCCAAGGTTGGTCACCGTGCACCCTAGCCACTGAACTTCCCTGGTATTTTCATGTACCTTAGGGTCTACTCTTTCAGAAAATGCATGTTAACAGAAAAAGTTGGGTCTCACTGCCCCCCAGGGACCCCTATTTGACCACACACCTTTTTCATTGTGACCATCAAAGTTAGCTATATACAGGAACCTTAACTGCCAAACCAACCAAATTTTATAAAAACAAGGTATCAGCAGATTTGTATTGATTAGCTCTTCGATTTAAATGACATTTCATTAACAAATATGCAAACAATG
>JARVJO010000024.1:13490744-13523477 GCA_031762555.1 Cynodonichthys magdalenae
CTGTTTATTATCTGATTAAGTAAAAGAGAATGTCTCTCTTAAGGTTAAAGTGACCTGATGTGGCCTGAATTCAGTTCAAGTGGAACAGAGTTTTTGTCTCTTCAGAGGGCCTCCTGAGGCCAGAGGTCAGAGACAGATTTCTTGATTGTCTCACTCGAGGTGACCACTACACAACTCATTTGAAAAGTTTTTTTTTACAGAAGTCACGTTAGTTGTGATAGCTCTGGTACAGTATTGAATCTCAGACATGATTAGAAGGATACAATGTTTTTTTTGTGAAATACTGACACCTTATGGTGAATGTGAGTCAAAACTGACAGAGGAACAGAAACCTGACACATGACAGCTGAGACGTGCAGGAAGTTGTATTTTGCCACAGTTTTATAACTTGAGCAGCAAAAGCTCAATCTACACAGCAGGATCATTGTTTATAACTCCATAAACATGTAATCTTTTTTTACCTGTGCGTCTTTCAGTAAAGTTTTTCTACAAAGTTAAGCTATTATAAAACCTTTTTCTTCATTTGCTTTTTTAGGGTGTCACTTGAAGACAAACGGATGTTGTAGAGCTTGTGGTAAATAAAAGAGTTGATTAAAGAAAAAAACTTCCGCTCGAACATTCAAATCATGTGAAAGGTGTCTGAAACTTTTCTACCTGCTTTAAAGCATACTATGTTCAACACTTTGATTATGGATTGTGGCTCCTTAAAGTTTATTTAAACAATTAAATAAAACAAATTTTTGAGATAAATCATTAACAAAAGTTTTATGTTTTTCCACTTTTTCAAACTTCCTATCTCTAAATTTATGGGATGGGTTTATTACGAGGCGATACATTTGGATCGACATATCACTTCGTTTTTGTTAGCTTCTTTCATTTCCCTTAACTCTGTGCCACTTTTCAGCACAAATCAGCATGTTAAAGATGTGAATGCGGTTCACCAACACGCTTCCTGTTGCTTCAGCAACACACACACACACACACACAAAGTCGATGACAGAGAGACAGGAAAGCTGCTGCCTGAGGTGAGAACAGAAATGAACACTCTGCACACACCCATCTCCACTTCAAGCTATATCTTTTGCTGAACTTGATTTCATGGCAGATATATGACTCAACTCAGCAGCACAGCCTCCATGTGTGAGGCTCAATGGAAAATGTGGCTTTTCGAGGTGTTCGTTGTGATATGTAAGTTTTTAATTACTTTATTCAATTGTTTTAATGATTCCAATCCGATGACATGTACTTGATTTCTCATTTATTGTATCTCTTTATTTGATTTGACAGATTTGGCTGCTGTTTGTGTGGCTCAGGATGATGCTACTGGTAGGAAAACAAGTCTAACACTGAGTAACATTCTACAGATTGCATTGAGTTTATCTAGCCACTTCAGCGTTCTAACTAGAAACAATCACCCTTTTTTGTCGACTGACAATGTTCACAATATACTCAGTTTGTAATGTGACATGATTTAGTGAATGTATGATTAAGTTGGTATCTGACAGGAGTAACGTTCAGGAACTAAACATGGGGAACATGAAGTACTTTATTGTCATGAGTGTGGCAGTTACAACTATTACATGTCAACTTTTGCAAGTGCTCTTTTATGTGGACATAATGTTATTTCATGCTTCAGTAAGGTCATTCTGTCCATTTTATAGTATAAATTCAGCTGTTTTCCCTTCAAATATATTTAACCAAAATGTTTGACCTCGTAAGGCCCTTTTTAGGGCTGCAAGCTGTTTGTTACAGGCTTAATGCAAGGTTTTATCAATGTTTTAGTTATAATCCACAATTCTGATTTAGGCAAAACCAAAACTCTGCTTGTTCTAATCTAAATGTTGCTCTTACAGCAACCACCCAGACCACCCAAGAATTGGAAACCACTCATCCAACAACAACTGTCTTTGGTGAGAATGTGAACTCTAATTTTGTATAAAACAGTCAAGAGTCTAATTTGAAATTTAAAAAAAGCTTAAAACAGGATTAAGTTTGTGATCCAACATGTTCTATCTTGGTATCCTATAGGTTTGGACTTAAAAAAAAAAAAAAAAAAAAGTGTGGTTACAATTTTGTAAATGATTAATTTGGCACAAATGTGATACAACATGTAAACTACATTCTTCAACACTTTAAATTTTCAGTGCTTCCACAACCTGTTCTGGAACTAAAGTCAGCCAGGTTAGATGTCTTCACCACAGAGAAAGTGGAATTAAAGTGTTCCATCCCTGACATCTCTGACTGGGCCATCACCTGGATGAAGGATACCACTTTTATAAGTCCAGATTTGTCTGCTTCAGCAGATGGGTCTGTGCTCACAATTGCTTCAGTGACAACAGCTGATTCTGGCAGTTATACTTGTCGTGGACGTCACAGAACAAAAACAGGTGTCAACACTGATCCTAGCAAATCGCTTTCAGTCAGTGTTACCGGTAAGTTTATTTATGGTTCATCACTACTTTTATTTGTAAGAATGCATGATAGTATTTTTGTAACAGTACCTTTGATTTCTTTGTTCTGAATTGCAAACAAGTCAATGCTCATTATAGCTCCAGGTTTATATTTTTGTTTAAATGACTTTGTTGGGAATCGGTGCTTAAACAAACTGAACTGAACTGATTTTTGACATGTTTTATTTGTTTCTCAAGTTAATGTGATTCATTTTTTAGAGCTACCAATACCAACTCTAACACAGAAACTTTTCGGGAGCTAAAGTCAGCCCAGACAAAATAAAGTTTTCCTACATTCCTACAGACAAACATGGGAGGGCATCAGTTCTTTCTTTATAGTGTTTTTGTTGTGTTGTCTCTGAGGAGTTTTGTTCTCTTGTTAAATTGTTCCTTTTTCCATATTTACAGTATTTTAAACAGCAAACAAGGCTGTGGTAAAGGGTGTGCATGTTATACTGTTTAAACTCTTGCTAAAAGAGGCATCAGATCTAAATAATGGATCAATAACATATTAAACTCTATTTTATAGCAAATCAGCTAAGATCTCAACAGCTGAGGGTTAAATTCATTCATTCAGGGAGCTTTCCTCTTACCATTACCATTAGACAACACAACACATTTAAGTTTGTGGTTAAAGATTTTCCTGTGGATATGTTTATTTTCAGATCTACCAACACCCACTTTGACACAGCTGAACAAAAACTCGGATGTTTTCATTACCGAAGCAGTGGGGTTCAGCTGCCAAGTGAGCAGCCCTGACTGGACCTTCTTCTGGTACAGAGATGATAATCCACTCAATAAACAAGGATCATTGCTCGAAATCCCATCAGTTACTGAAGCCAGTAAAGGATTGTATGCCTGTAAAGCTCACCTTGAATCCAGAAGTGTTACCTCAGAATTCAGCAGCAAAATTGAACTGAAAGTTTATCGTAAGTTTCATGCTTTTTGTACAGCATTGCATCACTGTCACAAATACCCAGATATCCTGAAAAGATTATGGTACACAATTTCTTTAAATAACAGGGACACTACTGTTGAAAAAAATATGATAATGTGTCACTAATGAAGAACGACTTGGTGAAATTACTTCAACATTCCGTCTTGTCTTTGTGAGGCTTTTTATTGCTCATGAGCACAGCTCTGAACGAATAACAAAATCAACTTAGGGAAACAATGTAGCACAATGTGGAATTGTGTAACTTGTCAACTGGAAGATTTCAGAATAATTTAAAAATTTTAATTTTAAATTTTATGACTTCTATTACGGCAAAGATCACACATCACTGTAACAGTATCAGAAGACAATAAGTTCTTCATTGTTTTGGGGAAAAAATAAATGTCGTACAGTAGCTTAATCATGCGTCTTTGTCTCAGAATATTTTTTTAGCAGACTGTGATGAGGAGCAGATGGAAAAAGGAATAAAATTAAGTCTTAGTGTTAACTAAAGTTAGTGTTCACCCGCTTTACTTTTGAATTTACTGTCACAGATGGCAGCAGAATAACATCCATGTGTGGAATTAGCAACATTTGATTTTGTCAGAATGTCCATATAAAGATGTGTACAAGGTTTAAAGGCATGATTAAGAGCTACAAATAAGGAACTCTTTGTGGGTGGGGATTCTTGTATTTTTTACCTCTTCTGTAAAAATGAAACCTAAATTTAGGTAGTTATGGGACAAACATAAGAATGTTTTGTTTATCTTTATAGTGCTATCGCTGAGCTCTCTATGGGTTTTTTGTATGATCTATTGTTATAATGTTCCATTTTCCTTATTTGATTTTAACAGCAAACAGGCCCAAGCCCACTCTAACACAAAGTTCACACAATGATATGACGTATCCTGGAGAAGCGATCAACTTCACATGTAATGTTGATGTTTCCTCTGGATGGGAATATGTGTGGTTCCATAATGGAAATGAAATCCAATCATCCAGCAGTACTTATAGTTTACCTTCTATAGCTCATTCTAACAGTGGAGAGTACTATTGTAAAGCCAAGAGAGGCCCATTCTTCACAGATCAGAGTGTTTCTACCATTCTTCAGGTTTCAGGTAAGCACATATTTTTGCATCACCAGTTAAGGTCACAATATATTATAATTCTTAAAACAGAAGTGAGCTTAAAACCGAAATCGGTCTCAACACGACTCAAACTAAATATTTTAAAGATAATTGTTGCCTAGGAAAAACCGTGTCATCCTATTTGGAAGGTTAAATATTTTTTTGATTCTGATAAAGAACGTGAAAAGGCAGAATAAACCAATATAATTATTCATATGTAAAACCCAATCTTTTTCAACTTTCTTATTTATTGAACATTTGTATTGTTTTTAAAACTGCAATAGAAATATGGTTATTTAATGTAAAAATTATCATTTAAACCACTTTTATAATCATCAAACATTGGAATTTATGTTATAAGGATTCCATTAACTTAGCTTAATATACTATAAAGATCTTATGATACATTGGTTATTGCTCATGATGCATTTTGTTGTCTTTGAATACAGTATGAAAATATATCTTTTATCTTAATGCCAAATGTCTGTTAGGCAGAATCATATTTGGAGCACAGATACACATAAGAGAATGTCAGTTCTTTCTATAATGTTTTATTGTGTTGTCTGAGAAGAGTTGTATATGTTTTGTTGTTAAACCTTTTCCATGTTTGTTTTAAACAGCAACCAAGGCTAAGCCCACTCTAACACGAAGTTCAAACTTTACCAAGATGTATCCTGGAGAAGCGATCACCTTCACGTGCAGAGTTGATGAGTCCTCTGGATGGGAATATGTGTGGTTCCATAATGGAAGTGAAATCCAATCACCCAGCAGTACTTATAGTTTACCTTCTATAGCTCATTCTAACAGTGGAGAGTACTATTGTAAAGCCAAGAGAGGCCCATTCTTCACAGATCAGAGTGTTTCAACCATTCTTCAGGTTTCAGGTAAGCACATGTTTTAGCATTACCAGTTAGTTCACAATGCAGCACAAGCAGTATGAATCTGTGTGTAGTATAAATGCTTGGTACTTCATCATCTGATGATGTATACAAAATTGTGTTAATTAATTTTGCAGTTTTGTATAGGTTCTAATTTTAAAATTAACAATATACTTCAGTGAATATTCAAACTTCAAAAACTCAACCTTAGAAATAAATTAAAAGTAGATAGTCTAAAAATAAAACAAAACAGAAAACAGAAAACAGAAGTGAGCTTAAATACTTACCTAAATCAGTCTCAGCAAGACTCAAACTAAATATTTAAAACAGAATTGTTTAGGATTAACAAAGTCTTCATATGTTGAAGGTTATTTTTCTGTTTTTTTAAATTATGCCAAAAAATAAAATAAAAAAACTTGAAAAGCAGAATTAACTATTATATTTATTCACATGTAAAATCCAATGTCTTTCAGCTTTCTTACATATACAATGTTTGTATTGTTAATAAAACTACAATAGAAACATAATTATTTAATGTAAAAATGTTAATTACAGTAAAACTACCTTTATTACCATACTACATTGGAATTCGTGGTACAAGGAATAAATTAACTTAGCTAAAATACTATAAAGATCTTGTGATTCATTGGTTATTGCTCACGATGCATTTTGTTGTCTTTGAAAACAGTATGAAAATATATCTTTTATCTTAATGCCAAATGTATGTTGAGTAACTGGAGTACAGACAAACATGAGACAGTATCAGTTCTTTGTTATAGTCTTTTTGTTTTGTTGTCTGAGAAGAGCTAGTTTTTGTTGTTAAATTATTCCCTTTTCCATGTTTTTTTTAAATAGCAAACGAGGCTAAGCCTACTCTAACACGAAGTTCAAACTTTGATATGATGTATCCTGGAGAAGCGATCAACTTCACGTGTAGAGTTGATGAGTCCTCTGGATGGGAATATATGTGGTTCCATAAAGGAAGGGAAATCCAATCACCCAGCAGTACTTATAGTTTACCTTCTATAGCTCATTCTAACAGTGGCGAGTACTATTGTAAAGCCAAGAGAGGCCCATTCTTCACAGATAAGAGTGTTTCTACCATTCTTCAGGTTTCAGGTAAGCACATGTTTTTGCATCACCAGTTAAGGTCACAATATATTACAAGCAGTAGGGCCGGCCTGAGGCATAGGTCTTATAGGCAAATGCAAAAGGGGGTGCCACGAATGGGGGACCGAAAAAAAAGGATCATTTGATACAATAAAGACTAACTACTGATGATCAGTGTGTAAATATAATATGTAAGGATTATGGAAATTTCACTTATGATGATAGGATAGGGCTGGCCCTGACAAGCAATATGACCTAAAAAATGTGCCATTTTATCATTTAATAAAGCATGCGTTTTTTTTTTCTTTGCTTTGTTTTATTTTTTGTTTTGTTTTTATGATGCAGTTTTTAAACTTAAAGATGTCTTGATGATGCATTGTTTCAGACCCACCAAAACCAGTTCTTAAGCTGCTGAGTTCCTGGTTAGACGTATTTCAAAATGAGCACTTGGAGTTTGACTGTAATGGGAGCAGTTTGGAGTGGACCTTCTCCTGGTACAAAAATGAAAAAGAGCTCCAGAAAAACTCTGATGTGGAACTGAATGAAAGGGGATCTGTGCTCAAAATCCCTTCTGTCAGTCCAACATATCAAGGAAAGTTTGCCTGTAAAGCTCACCTTAAGTCTAGAGGAGTCACCTCTGGGTTCAGCAACACAGCTGATGTGAAAGTTTATGGTGAGTTTATTATCTCTTTACATTACACAGGATTACTAGCATTTATTTCAGCCTATTTTATTAGTATTTTAAATAACTTTTTTAACATTATTAGCATCATAAAAATTAAGCAAGTCTTCTGTACTATATGTGACTCATGACATCAAACCAAGGATTAAATCACAAAGTGGTATGTGGAGAAATAGGCAGCTATAGTGCTTTAAATAAAACATTTGCAAATATTGCATAAAGCATGATTTTAAGTAGAAAAGCCTAAAATATTTTGTCGCTTTGCTGAAAACTAGCAAAGCTTTCTTAAGCTTTTGTTTGTTTCCTCTTTAAAAATTACGTCGAAAAGCCTCGTTAGAATAACCTAAAATAGGATTCAGCCTAAATAACAATGACTTCTCCTGATTAGGAAGACAATTTAAAGTATAGCTCTGAGACTGCTCATGATATTAGGATGATCCAAGTATCAAAAGTTTAAAACGTAGGAATCTGAAAATGTGTTTAGGTCATTTTGACTAAATTTAATTTAATATTCAGTTTGATGTGATGGGTCACATACTACATTATGGTAAATGTTTTAAAAAGAGACAGAATATGTGTGAAAATCTTTATTTTGAAGAATAGTAATAATATTTTCTCAACTTTTTTTTTTTTTTTTCAGACAGCATACCAAAACCTGTATTGAACAAAATCATTTTTTTTGATCTGATGTATGTTGGAGAAACTGCCAAGTTCACTTGCAAAGTTGATGTTTCTTCTGACTGGAATTATCAGTGGTATAAAGATGAAAACCAGCTTTCTCACACTGGCAATACAATCAGCATCATTGTTTCTGATCAAGGGACGTATTCCTGCAAAGCCAAAAGGGGTCAAGTGACAACGACAGAACATAGCAACAAAATAAAACTGGATGTTAAAGGTTGGTCAAAAAAACATACCTGTTACTGTTGCTTTTACAAAAAGAAAAAATGTTCAAATCCTCCCTTTACAATTTTTTTTCTCACTGCCATTCAAATCTTCAGAGGCTATTTCAACTTCCGAGCACAAGAGAGCTTCCGTTTTTTTTCTGCTGAAACAGGATGTTGTGGTGTAGTCTCTGGGGGGACGCCTCAGTCTGGTTGATGTATGCACATAGGTGGAGTTCTTTTAGGAAAGATGAGATGACTTGTACGAGGGCTGGAGGTGACCATAAATGACACCATAAAAATGATGTATGTAAATTGCAACAGGAAATGCTACGTAAGTCTCTGTGAGGGTAGCTGAAGTTGATAAAACCAGAGCCATTTTTGTCACTTATGTTGAATTATTAGGATTTTTTTGTCTTTGGCTACATGAGCTTTGATAATTATCATTTCAGGAAAGTCTGCACAGGGTTAGGAAAAGCAAAGAATAAATAAGATAAAGATTGATAATTTAAACCTGGAATAGAAGAAATTATGAAATGCAAGAGATTGGTTAATTCAATTCATTTCAATTCAGTTTATTTATATATATACAAGTCACAATAAACATCTCAGGGCACTTTACAAAAACAATCAATCTAAGGAAACTAGTAGATTGTATTAAATCACTTTGTCACAGTCTCCCATCCTGAGCAGCACATTGGCAACAGTGGAAAGGAAAAACTGTCTTTTAACAGGAAGAAACCTCCGTCAGAACCAGGCTTATAATGGACGGTCATATGCCTCAACCAGCTGGGTTTGGGAGACAGGACAGAGACACAGACAAACACAGAATGACTGGTCCAGGTGTATTTTCCTTTAGAAGAGAGACAAAGAAAACATGTTATTGATAGCAGCAGAACTAAGGAATAACTCAAGAAACCAACCCTAACTATAGGATTTATCAAAAAGGAAAGTCTTCAGTCTAGTCTTAAAAGTAGACAGAGTGTCAGCCTCACGACACAAACTGGAAGTTGGTTCCATGAGAGAGAAACCTGATAACTGAAAGCTCTGCCTCCCATTCTACTTATAGAATCTCTAGGAACCACAAGTAAACCTGCAGTCTGAGAGCAAAGTGCTTTGTTAGCAAAATATGGGACAATTAGAATTTTAATATAAGATGAGACGTGGTTGTTGAATAAAATGTCAATTGATTTGATAAATTTAATGTTAGAATTTGGTGGCGGTGTACACTGAATGTCATGAGATAATATTTCTGCATCTTTCAAGGTGAAAATTTCTTCTGGCCTTTTTGTGACCATGTATACTAGCAAACTTGTTTGAAAAAATAACAATATGCCATTATTTTGTCCTCCTAGAAATATTACTCCCCTTCACATTATTTCTTTTTGGACACTGAAAGTAACAAAACTCGCTAGACCTGAGTGCATGTTTGTCACTTCTGTTTATGTCACCTTTCTGCTTCTTAAATTTGTCTGCAAAGAGAAGTATAAATTCACCCACCGCTATTTTTATCTTAACCTTTAAAGGCAAAAAACTTCAATGTAATTTTACAGAACAAACTGAGTGCTTTCAGTTGCAACACTAGTGACAACGACTTGTAAAATGTTTGTTGGTTTCCTCCTAATCAGAAATTCCTGTTCCAACACTGGACAATGTGACCCAGTGGCTGGATGTGTTCCCCAGTGAGACCGCCAAGTTGAGATGTCAGATGCAGGGAAGCTCTGGGTGGACATTTAAATGGTTCAGAGATGGAGAGGAGGTCGAGACTGAAAACGATGGAAGCACTCTTTTCATAAAAGCTGCTTCAACCTCACACCGTGGAAATTATAAGTGCTCAGGAGAAATAAAGGACAGATCTGTCAGCAGCAGTTATAGCTCTGAAGTTGCAATTCATGTCTATGGTGAGATATGTTCTTATTTTTTTAACTGTAAAGACATTTTTAAAGTTTTTTTTTTTCAGTTCAGCTGATTTGTTATTAAATTAGCAGTAGGAACTCCATTGTGCAAAAATAGTAGTTTTACAAGAAATCTTTGACATTTTCAAAATCCTCTCCCTTATCTCTTTTTGTTTGAAATTACAGTTTATTTTGTTGTAGTTTATGCAAACTGTCACCTTTCATAGCTTCAGATAAAACATCTTCCCGAACTTAGTGCTCCCAACATGAAACCTAAGCAAAGTCAGCTTAAAATATACAGAACAACCCACCCCTACAAAAAATATATATATTTATGGTGTAGCATTTGAAACTTAACTGGGTTTTGGCCCTGCAAAAGCTGTTTGCTTCTTTAAATAAAAGGCCAATTTTTTTTTTGTTGTCATGCTGATAAAGTGTTGTCAACTTCAGAGAATTAACTTAGCTCTAAACTAGCAAAAGGTCATCTTCTTCCTAAACTGAGCTACTCTAACAGTCTTCTTTGTGATTACGGTCAACTCTCAGATGCCGAACCCACAGTCAGACTGATGAAGGATCCAGAGATCTCTTTGTTGCACACTGAGGATTCAGTCTCCTTCAGCTGTCACATTAACGTCTCCTCTGGATGGGATTACCTGTGGTACAAAGATGGAAACCATCTTCAAGGATCTAAAAACCGTCACATTATTAATGAGGTGAAAGTAGCAGACTCTGGATCATATAAATGTGAAGTTAAGAGAGGAAAAGATGAAACTATACAATACAAAAGTCAAGCTGTGAAAATTGAAGTTCAAGGTGTGTTTTGCCTAAATTCTTCTACCTTCTTTATTACATCTGTTGTTGACCTTTCATCACAGTTATATATATATATTTTATTTTTTTGTTTTTGCTGCAGAGCGTCCACAGGCAAGTATAATCCTGCTAACTGGCTGGACAGATGTCTTCTCCACAGACAGCTTGGTGCTCAAGTGTGAAGTGGAGGACAGCCCATACCTGTGGAACTACACTTGGTAATACCTTGGATGAGAAATATCTCCAATGAGTTATTGTCATTTTGAAAAATCTGTTCAAAAGCAATCCTTAAAATAAAATTCAAAAACAGGTTCAAAGAGGAGGACCGGCTCAATATCACGCTGTCAGAGAAACACATTGTCACACCCAACAATGACCCTGAGCAAAGCCGGTACTTCTGCAGGGGCGTCCGCAACGAGAGGCCATCATATTCAAAATTGAGTGATGCCCTCAAAACCAAGAACCTCCGTGAGTATGATGAAGATATTCAAGATGATTAATGTTTTATCCAGCATAAGATATCATTCTTTATTTTCACACATATATTTTTAACTTGTAGTTTTAAAGAGGAGGATTCTTCTATCCATCTCTGGCTGCCTCTTTTTTGGCATCATTGCCGTCTTCCTTGGATGCTGTGCCCTCAGAATTTGCCGCAAACCAGGTTTGGCTTCAATTTGGGATTTTGAAGTTGTACAATAAAACATTAGTTTACTTGTTTTTTTTTAACCTAAAAGAAGACCAAGTGATTGTTTTGAGCACCTTTAATGCTTTGATTTGCAGGAAGTTGTGTTCAGTTTTTTTTCTGTGGTTTGTACACAGCCTACACCTCAAACAGAGACAGCAGAGTAGGAAGTAGTTGTTGGTGGAGTCCAGAGGTTATTTAAGGTTTAGATGTGACACCCGTTTTATCAAAAGTTTGAGCTTTTAAACCCACAGTGAAATGATACATGTTACTTTTCTGCTTTCGTCTCACAGCTACCGCTGAGAACAATTTGGATGACATCATCCTGTTTCCTACCATGGCTCAGTTAAAGGACCGCAACGGTAAGCCATTTGAAAGTTGTTTTGTGTGCACTGTGAAAAGAGATTTTGTGTTTCTGTGTACGGAGCAAAAATGTGGAATCATTTGAACATGAGTCGAAGCAATGTCCAAACATAAAGTTGTTTAAAAAATATATAAACATAATGGTTTCTGAATCATAAAGATATATAAAAAAATTGACAATAGGCTGTATTCAGAACAGGGGTAGAGCAAGACTTTTGCAAGGGGTGGAATAGGGGTGGCCAATGTGTTTTCTTTTAGGGGGCACATACAGATAAAGAAAAACAATCTGATTTAAAAAATCAAGATGATCGCCATAACTAATTCCAAATTGCTTTAATTCAGCTGTTTTAAGAAACATTGAGGTGAAATTGTGTGACCATGACTAAAAAGGATGCAACACTGTTGAATGCTGGTCACAACAGTCATTGAAACAGTCTAAGCTGATAATTAGTGTAGAAGTAGCTGAAAACAATCCATAAATTCTAAACGCTAATCAAGCATTCAAAATGGCCACCACAACTTTAAAAGGCTATAATGCAGCAGTTTTAAAACCTGGTGGCCAATCAACCCGGCTCCATCCCTGATTTAGAAATATTATTTGAATATTGTAAATATATCTATTATTTCTATTATTGGTTGTATCAATAAGGAATTAGATAAGTTAAAAATGATTAAGTTTGTACTTCTTCCCACTTCTTTTCAACATGTCAATTATACAAAAATGTGTAGCAATACTTGTGCATATTTTCATTTTTGTTTTTTTCTTGTAGATTATTTGTTTCTCTCTTCTTTGCTTAAAATGCTTGCATGCATATAGTTACCATGTTCTAAATAAACCAAACAAAGACCTCTAAGTGATTTTGGTAGGTTTGATCCTTTTTTGCTCTGAAGACAGAACCACACCATGGTTCATGACGATTATTTCTGGTCTCACTTTGTGAAATCCCCTTTTGGCACATAAAATTCTTGGTCAGACCTAAACAGTTCTGCTTTAAGCTTTCTGGTATTTTTATTTTTGTCCTTGTTGCAGATGCACCCTGCCCGCTTGTTGACTACATCACTGACGCAGATCTGAATGCACCACCGAAAGGTAGAAAACAAAAATACTGAAAATTAGAGAAGTTAAGACTTAATTTTAGATTTAAATAGCTGCCACTGCCATCTTACCATAAAAAACACAAAAAGGGCTTTAAGTCAGTCACTTTCAGATTTTGGTTCAATTTGTTGTGGTAGTAGATTTACTACACATACTCTAAGTGTGACATCCTAATATTATTTAATAATTTTTATGGTTTGAACTCAAAAGAGCTAAAGAATCTGTCATTTCTTATCACAAGTTGATCTTAGTCTAAAACTGGCATGAAACTCTTTCAAATACTGTATATATATAAAAATACTTCAAATTAGCAATTGCAAAAAACTATGAAAGATACAATTAGTTTTAGGCAATAAGCTAGATGATTTTTCATTTGCCTTCATGTTATAAGTGTGAACTTTGTATCTCACCTGAGTTGCAGAGGGTGAGGAGGAGGAAATAGTTTGCAGTGAAACAACACCATTACCCATATCTTCAAAGGAGGACCAAGGTGATTTGTTTAAATTACTAACACCAGCCTGTGATGAGCATTTTGATGCTGCTGTGACTTTAAACCACTAAACATTTCTGACACCTCTTGTTTTCAGCTGCGACCACCAACGGCCATGAAACAACAGAAAACGGAGGTGGGATGGTTTCCTTTCAGCACTGAGTTACTGAAGATTGCTTTTCTTTCAACAAACCTGTTAAGTCTTAATAATGAACCAGATAACATATTCAAAAAGACACTCTCAGCTCCTCCCACTCAGTTCTGAACACCTGTAAGCTGAGGGCAAGAAAAAGTAATGCATTTTTCATACTGGATAAAATTGTGTGGTTTATGTGACTTCATAAAACGAAACCATTTAAGAGTAAATATTTTCCCCACGTTATTGTTTAAATCTATCATGCGCCTGATAAAGATTATACTTTATTTATCTGTCAGTGAGTATTTACTTTCTTTGAACAGACACCAGATGGCAGTAGATATAACTTCTTCAAAGCTTGTATTTATTGTGGTAAACATTTCTTAAATGAATGTAGATGCTTTTCTCTTCAGCCATTCTCAGCAGTCATTTCGATACAGTTTGATATATGTATATATATTTTTTTTATCTACAAATCTTGTGCTTTGATATGGGAATTAAACAAAATAAAAAGTATAAAATGTCGCCACGAGAGCTCATTCAACCTAATGCCAGTCTTCACCAGCAGATCTCACAGCCTAATAGACACATTTAGCAGCAGGGCCATTTGTGTTTCAGTCAGAAACCTGTAACAGGAAGACAAAAAGGGAAACAGAGTCATTATCTGAACTCGCAAAGAAAACCATGTAGGTTTCGATAAACAGTATGTACTAACTTACATCTAGTTGAGAATATCACCCAGTTTTTCCAAATAATACTCATAATTTTCCTTGCAATCCTCCCACGGTGTGAACTCCTCGTCCTCCTTATCCACATACATTTCCCAAACTAGCTGGAAGTCGGCTGGCTTCATCATTCGCAGTTTGCAGCCGGCCCGCGCCAGAGCCTTGAGGCCTTCCCTGATCTCTGGCTCCTCCCACTCGAAGAGGCGAGAGCAGAATATGGTGAGGCGAAGCTTCTTGCGCTGCTGGAGGATGGTGGCCAGCTTGGCTGCGCAGGCCGCGCAGGGACTGGAGGACACGAACCATGTGATGTCATGTTCTTTGGAGGAGTTTGGCAGCACCTGCAAAAACAAAGAAACAACAGGGATTGTTGAGGCTGGAGAGATTCAAAATGACATTTAAACATAAGCAATATATGATGCATGGTTCTAAAGCAAAAAAAAAGTCTAAGATGAGTACTGATGGATCAAAAAACCCTTAAAAAGTACTGATGCTAACATTTCTAATAAGACTTCCAGTTTGAACCTAGAAGTAGAGGTGTACAATACTTAAGTAATTGCTTTGAGGATCTGTATTTTCCTATGTATTTTTTTAATTGTAACTTTTACTCTTTATTTTATTACATTAAAGACATAAAAAATTATACTTTTATTACTTTAAATTTTAACCCCTTATAACATGCTACAATTTCCAATATGACCAGATGTCATCATGAAAGGATGTGTAAGTTATTGCATGTCCACTGGTACCACTAAACCGAGCTGAGTAAATGTAAAGTTATTTACACATTTTCTTTAAACCAAAATGTGTTAATTGCTCAATTAACTCAACTCAAGTTGACAAAACGAGGTTAAGGAAATTCAACACTTTATTTGTTAGAATGTGTATACAAGTACTTTACTTTCCCAATTATTGTGAGTAGTTTTATGAATTTTATGGTATTTTTACTTTTACTTCATTTTTTAAAAGTACTTTATACACATTTGCATAAAATACTAAGCAGACTCTATTGTGGATTCTACTCTTTTATGAAGTTGCATCATCTCCTCTACTGTATAGAAAAACACATTCCTTTATCGCGCCATGAAAAGTCCTGATGTGTTTAGATAAGCAAGTATTATGAACTCCTGAAGTTAAATTAAAACTTCTAGGCTAGAATTAGTAAAAAGGAACTCAAACCAAGAATTTCCTGAAGCGACCCTGTCTCTAACTGTTAAGCGTTAAGCAGTTGGGAGATCGTTTTATGGGATCAGGTTGCGGAGTTTCCAAATTTAGAATAGGGGTCAGAGCATTTAGCAATCAGGTTTCCTTCATGCTGATCTGACGTTTACTCTCTACCTTTTTTAGATTATGTGTTTAAGTTCAGTTAAACTTTAAAGTTATGGTTAGTTCAGATGACTGTTTTATAATCACGGCCTGAACAGATGGGGAATCTTAAATTATAATTTCTTCTCGCTCTGCTTCTTTCATTCTCCATGTGCAGTTACTGCTGCAGTTGACTCATTTGAAATTGTTGCTTGCCTGGCATTTTTTCGTTTGCTTGGGTCTGTCATGCTATTTTAAACCCCCAACAAACTAAGGTAAAGATGCTGGTATGTGAACAATAACATAATTTTATAAATATATTTATACTTAGTTGGCTGAACTGAACTAACTCAATTAAAACCGGGTTTGACTGAACTGAATTAAAGTAAATAGGGTTAAATGTAATATGTATGCATGTTTGCTTCTTTTGTTAAGTGCCTGGAGAGGACTTCTGTTGTGAATTAATGCAAAAGAATTGAATTAGATTGAAGTTGGCGATGCATAAATATTTTAATGCCAGAATGAAGAATGAATTAAATTGAACAAATGCAAAATCTGGAGGCCTCTGCATAAAGTAAAGAGGTTTGCTTTTTACAACAGCATGATTATCCAGGACACACTTCAATGTTTGTGGCTAGACTTCAAAACAATAAAGCAGAACAGCCTTGGAACCATACAGAACTAGACAGGCAGGAAAAATGGCAAGAAATCCCCCCAAATAACTGAAATCTTAGTTAATAAAAACTATTTGTTCAGGGTTACTCACATGATTAGTTTCCTGTTTTATGCTGTTTTGCAGTCTAATTTTTTCCGCATATCTTGTATTATTTTATTTGTTCATATATCAAAACATTCAGCTTATTGAGATGAGTTGATTGTTGTAACTTTTATACCTTTCACTTGATCTAAAAATAGTTTTCCCCTAAAAATACTTAAAGAGCTCTTCAAAAAAATATTCTTTTTAATATCTGCTTCAGCGTACTTGCTTAATGTTTGTCTTCTTATGCTACTTTTAGTTTTTAAGCTAACTTTTTTCCTAATTTTAACATTTGGCTACCATTCTGCGACTTTAGCCATCTTTTGCTGTTTTCAGCTTTTGGCCAGCTTTTTGATGCTTTAAGTTTCTAACTCTTTTTACATTCTTAACTTGTATTTAGCTACTTTTAGCTTTTAGCTACCATTTTTGCTACATTTAGCTTTTAACTAGCCTTTTGGTTTCATTTGATTTTAGATAGCATTTTTTATTTTGACTTTACATATTGATTTTTTGTGTTTTGCTCATTTTAGCTTTTAGCTATTGGTTTTCTTCTTTTAGTTTTCAGTTAGAAGTCTGCTTCTTTCAACTACAACAACTTAGTTTTAGCTTCTCCAGCAAATTACAGCAAAGTTGTTGAGCATTCACACAGCATGTTTGCAGATAATGCAGTTTCTCTACTTTTTTCTCTGTTAATATAAATCAATTTTATCTACGCATCTTTTGAAAATCAGGTCACCTTTATCTCAGAAGAGTTTCTCGATACGTTTCGATTTTGCACACCACAACAAGAGCTTTCATCACCTGTTGAAAGAAGGCCTCTTCAGCGTGGGCCATGGCATGCTCATCCTCCATGTAACCTTTCAGAGGCTCTGTGTCGCCTCCTGTCGTGTCCACTCTGTAACACAGGAAGGTTTTGTTCCTCCCAGACGAATACTCCACATTCCTGAACTGAAACTTGAAGTAGAACGGGCTCATCCGCTCCCTAACAGAGAGGCAGAGGGAGAGTTTTCATCAGCATTTGTGTTTTAGAATTCCCAAAAAAGCACTTGTCCATAAGGTGCAGAGCTTGCAGCCTATTTTAACGTTGAAAGCACTTTGCAGACTGAAGACACACAGCGTGGGAATAAAAACTGTCATCTCTAAGAATACAAAAAAAGCAGACTCTGATCAGTGAGTGTGTTGGGCTCCTGCAAAGCATATTCTCCAGCTGCCTTGCTTCAGTAATCATTCATTGTGTTGTATATAGAGACAGATGGAGCACAGATTTAGATCTCTTATAGCTTTGATATCAAACAGGCTTAAAGAACAGAGAGCAGAGGGATACAGGAGGCCTCAACGTTGAAGTGACTCATCCCTATTCTTACCACAAGATAGACAAATGATGACAGGTGCAAGTCATTTGTATCTCTCCTCACTAAAAGAAAGAATAATTGAACTTTATTGATAACTAAAACGAGGAGTTTGACTGAGTGTGTGTAAAGCTGACTCACCCTGTGACAATCTCAAAAGGAGGCAGCTCAATGGGCTGAAAGTCTCCATTATCCTCACTGTTTTTGGCCTCTGCTCCTGTCGCCCCTTCACTTTCCCCATTCCTCTTCTTCTCCTCTGCCTCCGCTGACTCTGGGCTCTTCTCGTCCTTCTTCACCAGTTTGTCAGGCTTTTTCACAGTTTTCTCCTTCCCCTTGTCTTTGTCCTGCTCATCGTTGACTTTGCTTTCCACCGTTTTCTCTTTCCTCTTAATGCCAAGCCGGCTGGTTCTGTCCGCCATGATGTTGCAGAAAGTAGGTGGGAGTGTTGGGGGGGAAGAGATATGGGGAGCGACAGAAATAGAAAAAGAAGGAGAGGCAGTGTAAGTGTGTGTGTGCGTGGGGTGATAACCCTGGAGCATTTACAGAAATAGATCCCATTGTGTGCTGTTACGGCCCAAGCATGTGCATGTGTGTCTGGGTGCCGGCCGCACAGTTAAGTAGCCCCCACCATGTTTTTCCATGCTCTGGTTATTGAAAGGCCACAGGATAGTGCATGACAGAGCACAAATGTGGACATGCGTTGTGTAGATTCAAAAAATTGTTATTCTGGCTATATGTTAAAACAGTTGCCAAACAAGAAGGAAAAACACACTTTTCTTCAATCCATCAGGCTTTCCAATCTGTCAGCAAGCCAGCAACAGGCAGATATTAATAACAGTGCTTGGCTGAGTGTGCAGGGGCTCACCAAGGCTATTTTGATACGGAACACCAGTTTTCTTTGTGCCACCTCCAAATCCCTGCAGAGCATTAGGCATTAGGAAGGCCATCTAAAGGTTACCACAAATAGGGGAATATTAGGAGCAAGGCAGTCGAAACAAAAGCAACCACAGTGCTTAAGAGTATTACTCCCCGTGCTATAAATAAGAGTGCAGGAGTGCAGCGTGTCCTGGTGTGCATGTGCCCATGCACAATCAATCTCTGAAATCACCCTGCATCAATATGTTGCTCTGCCGAGGCCATTGTGTGTGTGGGGGGTGGGAGGGAGAAATTGGTTTGGTGAGGGCGTGTGTATTTGTGTGCAGATGGAACACGTCTCCCTGCACTGCAGATATAATAACTCGAGGCAGGAGGGAGAGGGACAGGCAGGATGGAGAGGGGGTGCGGTTCAATTACAATTTCCTCCCCTCCCGCAGTCTTACTCTGTGCCAAGTAATTCATTTCAGAGGCAATTACCACAAGGACTGCGTCCAAGCCTGGTCGACTAACTCGAACGGATGAGCTGTCACAGCCGAGGGAGGGAGGAATACGCTCACAAACAACACACCCAGAGCGAGCGAGAGCGAGCAGAAAACACATGTCTCAAAGATGAACACGTTCGCACACACAGATTTAAATCCACAGAGACATCCTGCGGTGATAATCATTAGAATCGCAGCAATCCTGGATAATTATTATCTGTGAGGGAAGTCTCACGTTATCCCCCCACAGATTAATTGATTTGATGTGAAATGGATTTTAAGCAAAAACTGTTTCTGCAGTCCAGTTTTAAATTGACTGATTCCCATTCATGCTGTTTCAAATAAGTCAAAAACAGCCTTGTTTTAGAAGTACAGTTTTCTGACCTAACTTGATAGTGAGAGTGAGGAAACAGCAGCTCTGTAGGCTGTGACAGCTGCCTGCCTGCCTGCCTGCTGACTCAAATTTTATTTTAATGAAATTATTGCAATTACCCTGCCTCCCCACTGGCCCATCCTCAGCCAATAAAAGCAACCCCAAATAAAGGCAAACACACACGAAATAATGCATTCATTATTCTATGAAGTAACAGCTAGAGAGGTAGCTTTTAACATGTTCTAACAGAAGTCAAAAGTCAGTTTCTGTTATGCCATATTTCAATTCTTTAAAGTTTGAAGATTGGGGAAAAAATAAAAAGAATGAAAATCAGTATGAGCTGATCCTCTTTATTGGCCTGTAAATATGATATCATCCACCTACATAGAAGACTGCCTACGTATGTGCTTGCTGTCTGTTGGCAAAATGTCTCATGAATAGTGTTGTAGTCGAGACCACCTAACCTGAGACCAAGTCAAGACTGAGACCAGAGTATATCGAGATTGAGACAATACCAAGACTTGTAGCAGCTGAAACTGAGTCAAGACCAAGACCCCCCCCCCCAAAAAAGGAAACTAGCACCCTGAAACATACAGTATTCTGGACACAGGTAGCTAACCAAATATAGCTAATATTGACTAAATCTCTTTGTGTGAGGGCCCAGTAAAGCTTTTTGGTACAGAGGCAGATTGCTAACGTTAGCTACCTAGCTTTGCTAACATCACTCACATCTAGCATTTGTGCTTCCTTTCTAAGTGATGATAAAAGTTTGACGTATTCCCCACCGTCTCTATAAGTGACGCACTGCAGAATTCATAAGTCGCTGTATCCTTTTTCCTGGCTGTTGTTCTACAAATATATTCTTTATAATTTATGTAGTCGAATTGTATTACTAAAGATTTTGCAGATATCTTTTACCTCTCAATTTCTTGGAGTGCTGCATGCGAGTGACAGGGGGTGGGGATGGGTGACAGCGGTAACAAAAATACATGGATTTGAATTAGTACGTTTAACATTCATTAAAAGCAAGGACGTAAACAAATAAATTGGATAATATTCTCGCATTTCAGTGATATTTCAGTTGTGGTCTTGACTGGTCTTGAAATAAAATCCCATATCCTCAATGTCCAAGACTGAGACAAGACCAAGTACAAATAAGGTTGGGTTTGAGATGAGACCGAGACCATCATAAAGGGGTCTTGAGACCTGTTACGAGTACAACAACATCATGAATCACTGGACAGATTTTAATAAAACTTTCAAACCTAGAATGGATTAGCTTTTGGAGTCAACCCAATACAAAATTTCCACCACTTAACCAACTTTCACAAACACAAAATAAGTTGTAACTCAATCAATTTCACAGATATTAGGCTCAGATTTGGTGTTGTAGTAGCTGAGTCATCACAAACACTTGCGCTTGGTGCCAACAAATCATACAAGTACTTTGTTCTAAAACACTGGCATGCAAGATAGTAAGCGATAGGTAGGCTGTGAAAGCTCCATAACACCTCATAGTTCAGTTCTCCACCCAATTTAGAATTGTTTCGGCTTTCCTATAGCTGCCAACCACACACACGTCTCTGTTAAAAAGTGAACTCATTTATTCTAAAACCCCAGTGAGGAGGCACAGATACATAAAGGAAAACAATATGATGCATGGATATACAGCATTGGTTTAGCAATTGATGTTATCCTTTAAACATGTTTGATAATGAAGTAATGGCAGCCTATTGTACATGAGTGAAAATAAATCTGACACCTCAGAATGCATTAATTGGGCATTTGGTTGTCATTTTTCAGTGGGCTGCCGCAGACAGAAGCTGCTTTGCATGTTGAAAACAGAGAATACGAGTTTTGTGGTTGTCTAGAGACCTTACACAGGCAAAATAATGTCAGAGTGAATACTTTAGTATTGATTTGCTTCTTGCTGTCTCAGTCGACAGTCTGCATACAGGCAATCCACACTTAGACCCATCTTGTGAATAGAAACAGGTAGTTCTTTCAGTCTCATACAAAATGGCCTTCACTTTGGGTACTATTTTATGTTGCTGGAATAGTTTTCTTCAAAAGCAAGAAAGATTTGTATCCAAGAAATCACTTTACCAAATAGGGAAAAAAAAAACATCTTTAGGTGCTGTTTAGATAAAAGAAAGTCTTGAATTGCAGTCCTAACAGTTCTAACTCCATAATAGTTTGTAGTTAGCTTTGAGGTAAATGAGAGTCTCCAGGTTCTTTGGTAAGACACAGCTTCTCTCTGGCAACAGGAGGTGCCCAGCTGTAGTGAAAATATTCTCCACTGCTGTGCTACAAGCAGGTATTGTGAATGCTCTTTTAGCAACTTGGGCTAGCAGAGGAAAGTCAATAGCTTTACGGCGCCAGTAATGCAAAGCCTCCTCATCTGTGGGCTCCTCCCGAAGGTAGACTGCCAACTCCTGTTCCAGACTTTTAGCCTGTGTCGCAGGTCTTTGCTTAATAAACGAGAACAACTTGCATGGCCGAGAAAGCGACGAGACTGGAGACGGTGCCGGGACAGGAAGAGTCTGGGACTGAAAGTCTTTAAGATTTGTTGAGGGGGAGGCTGAGGAGTGTTTGGATAACTCCTCTATGAGAACTTGTCTGTGCCAGTCAGGGTTGCTGCTCCATGTCAGCTTGAACTGGGGATCCAGGGTGGTCGCAGTGATGTAGAGGGGGTTCTCCAGAATAGGGGCCAAGAGGCGCTCTAGAGACTGGCTCAGGCTGAGCAGAAGGGCTGGGCAGTGGGGAGCGGACGTCTCCGAGAGATGCTTCCGGAGGCCGAGGACACAGGGCAGAGCCAGGCTGATGGACACATGTCTGTCTGACTGAATGTCTGTTAGGATGTCTCCATGCACCATATCCCAAGCCTCAGTGAAAGGCTCCATAGTGTCAGTGAGCTCCCTCAACAGGATTCGCTCTGTAGCACCCAGCGCCAGCTCCCCTGGACCGCTCATCTCCTCCAAAAACTCCACGGAATCCAACAGCCGCCGAAGCACCTTAAGCAAAAGAAAAAAAAAAACATTATGTTGGAAAAAACTTATTTATTTTTCATGCTTAACAAATTCATAAATACATCCAAGACATTTTTTATAAATATCAGTACTGTGCAAAAGTCTTAAGTCATCCACCCTTTTTTTACATTTTGCATCAAAAACAACTGCAGAACTATTGATCAAAACAGCTTAAACAATTAAGGCTCCTTGAAATCAAAATATGAAAAATCTACAAATTATTCACTTCCACTGCAAAAAAACTTCTACAATGTTATTATCTGTTTATAACTACATTATAGGGATGCACCGATATGAAAATTTCAGCCGATATCAATATCCGATATAATTATTGCTGTTATGGCCGATAACCGATATTTACCGATATTACACAAACACACAAATTAAATTATACATATACGCACAAACACACTTGGATCTTTTTTTGATATCATAAATAAACAACCAGACCTCTGACATGACTCCCTACTTCTGTTATTCCTGGCTATGCAGCATCAATATCACTATCATGATCAAACAGATGCTGCTCAACCAACCATTTCACCTTCCAAAACAGAAACACAAAGCTAAAATGTGGGAAATCAATATCGGACGTTAATATCAGCCCAGTTTTACTTATCGGACCGATACCGATATTCTAAAAAATGACCAATACCGTCCGATTCCGATATTAATGCCGATATATCGTGCATCCCTACTACATTATGGTGTTCAAAACTGTGGAACAAGCTCTCTTTGCAGTTGTACCCAGATAGGGGGAGTTCCTATCACAACTGCTGAGCTTTTTTTCCACTGTATTCTTTATTGCCCATTTAACTACATGTTACCTTGGCTTGGTGTTTGATTGTATCACCAATGAAAAAAGGGGAATCCTTGCCGAGTCTTGTTTTGCATAAATATATATATATTTATATATATGTATATGTGTGTGTGTGTGTGTATTATTTATTTATTTTTGTCTCCTGCGCCCCAACTCCGGTAAATTTAATTGAATTTAAGATACAATACGACCCATTAGTTTCTTTGTTTAGGTGCTTTACTACCTGCCATTATATAAATGTAATTAGACTGAATTGGATTATATGAAATGAGATTGAGTTGAATTGGACTGGATGGGATAGAACTTGACTAGATTGGTTTGGACATAAATAGACTTAAATCTTAGCTTATTTGCTTTTTTAATGTGTACCTAAAAAGTGTTTTTTGTGTTTTATTATATGATCCTAAATTTAACAAAACAATTGATAAAATACTAAATGTTATCACCATCCCCCCAAAAAACAAACAAAAAAAACATGAATCTGTTATTATTACAGGACAAATGATCACTTGCCTTGAGCTGAGCAGCCCAGTCTCTTGAAGAATCCAACATATTTCCCAATCCACCGGTTATCAACCCATCAAAGACCTGGCTGAGTTTCTCAGGTGGGACAGCTGAGGTAATGTAGTTATAGAAACATGCTGACTTGGCCAGGGAAGAGGAGATCTGTGGGCATGAGCCCAGTCCCTCTCGAACACACTGCTCCAGAGAGCGTGAGAAACAGTTTACTCGAGAAACTCCAAAACCCTGCTCCCACGACTCCTCCCAGTCTCCTTCCTCTCCGCCAGCACCATGGCCATTTCTGATCTCTTGCGCTGCATCATTCCCGGTTTTGGCCATCCCTGTGTTATCGCCAACCTGTCCGGTATTGAGAACAGGTGGAAACAAGAAACCAGGAAGATAGCACGGCCTCGCTGTTGTCGTCGCCAAGACAGGGTCTGCCACGACACAAAACGCTCTCCCAGACACGCCGTGAGATTGACAGACTTCATCAAATTCTGCGAGCACACGACTGCCAGAGCTTCCACCGCTCAGTGGGAGGCATGCCAGTAGAGCTGAGCGAATCTGCCAATCAGATGCAAGATAATGGCAGGTGACGCCAAGATACCTAGAAAGAAGAAACTCTAGAGTGAGGGATTTTTTAAAAGGTCCTGATTTGTTGTATGACATTAAGTTTACCACCTTACCCTGAAGTGGTTTGAGTAGAGCTGCTCCAAAGATCCAGGCTGAGACTGAGGGCCTGAGCTGACGCCAAAGCCTGACGGGTTGCCAGCTGGGCCTGGTAAGCATAGGCTGGAAGAAGCTGGCCCTGAATGTAGTGCTGTGGCTCAGGAGTGTAACGGGGCTCCAAAAGCTGTAGTAACTCCCTGAAACCTTGATTTTCCACTATGGACACTGGTTGCAGGTCGCACACTATCATCTTAGCTATTGCCTCAGAGATCAGAACCTGCAGGGACAAAATAAATAAAAAAATCTCAATCAAATCTAAATTATTTATTTACTATTGTTTAACCGGGCAAGTCCCACTAAGATCCCAGATCTCTTTTTCAAGGGAGGCCTGGGCCTCAAGGCAACCTATTGTACATGTTTTTTGGGGTGTGGGGGAAACCTGAGTACCTGGAAAAAACCCACGCAAGCAGAGGAGAACATACAAACTCTGCCCAGAAATTGACCCATGGGGATATTAAAGATAACTTGAACAGAAAAAAACAAGGTCTAAACTAGGGATCAAACCCAGAACCTTCTTGCTGTTATGCGTCAGTGCTAACCACTGATCCATCGTGCTGCCAAATCATGAAGAAAGCGGTGTTGCAGCCCTTGAACATTATAGCTGACAGAAGACAATCGAATGTAGAGACTTTATTTGTACAATACGTCTATGTGATGTCTGGACAAAAGTACAATACCAATTAGAATGCTACATAACATAACATGCAGATGCACTTAGGCCTCATGGAAAATACAGTATATGTCAAGTCTGAATATTTTATAAACCTACTAAAGCCTAAATCCCTTGCCGTCAGTAAGGTACAATACCCTGATTCAGTCAGAGTAAGGTAACAAAATAAGTCGATTGTATCTTTTGATTTTCTTTGTGTTTTATTTTTATTCTTTGTTTGGTTAGTTATATAACTAGACATTTTAATAAAATCACAACAGTTATCATGAAAACTGTTTGTCAAGATATTGCTGTTCTTTTTGATACATTGTTACAGCAGAGCGGCCATAAAGTCTCTCTGATTCATGTGTCCATATTAACTGCTGTTTAATACAGCACTTTTGTCACATTCAAGTAAAAAAAAAAAAAATTGCATTTTCTTTGCTGCTGTCTATGTAATATGCAAAAATGTAATATTTTATATTACAGTTTTATTTTACCACTACAATACTAAAACTGCTGGCACCCTTAGTGTTTAAATAATTTAAATCTTTTGATTGTTTGATTGACTCGTCCAACCCAAGAACCACCCTGACAATCCTCTTCATGAGACTTGTTGAAAAACAAAGTGTCTTCAGTCGGAGGTTTCCTCCGTTTTGTTGTAATACAGACTGCTACAGAAGCTCTTTCCTGCCCACAGCCATCACCATCTACAATAACTCTTTAGTTAAATGAGTTACTACAACAACTAATTTCCCTCTGGGATCAATAAAGTATTTTTGAATTTTATTGAATTTAGTTGGGTCTGACTGATGATCATGGTATTACGTAAATGTAAAGGTACACAACACATTAAAACTGGACTGTTGTGGAACGCCAAGTCTTATCTGTTCTGGTCTCTGCACATCACAGAATCTATAATAATATCTGTAACAAAAGAAAGTGAAGTACATCAGTTGGCAAATGTTTCACTACTATATTGTCAAAGTTTTCAAATGACTGTTTTACAACAACAGCATCGTTGCATTTTGGAAATTATTTTATGGCTTTTGGTTTTGATGGGCCAACCCTAGATTTTTAGTGGCCCCCAATCAGAAATTTCTGGACACATGGATGCAGGTTGCAAATGGAACTAAGATGGAGAGAAAATGGATGTAAGGGAAAACGTTTTATTGCCATTTGTAAGGGTTCTTATGCTAGATTTAAAGTGTGATGGACTGTGACGGGGTACCTGACGTGGATCATGTCTGTCAAACTTGGTCATCCCTGCTGCTCCAGAACCTCCTCCTGTGCCTCCCTCCAGAGTCCCCACTCCTCCAGCACCTCCTGCAGATCCTCCACCTCCAGCTGACACAGGGAGAGTCAGGCGGGGGTTTCCTCCGTTGGTGGTGAAGCTGTGCAGGCAAGCAGAGGAATAACCCTCTCTCTTCATATCCTTCCTTTTCACAAAGTCATCATACATAGCAGGGTGTTTACGCTGAACGAGACAGACACAAGACAAAAATATTGTTCAGATTAACATGATCAACTGAGAATAACTCTCCCAGCAGAGAGAAGCAACAACCTATTATTTATGCTGATTCAACAACATAGAGAAATGCTGTAGATGTTCCAAATGCAGATGAGCATTAAGTTAAATGAACAGAAAAGCATCTCAGTTTGAAAACATTACCTTGAGGTGAGTAACGAAGTTGGACGTAACGCTCCGTTTCGCCTGGATCCTGGTGCCACACGCCTTACAATTGGACTCGATTTTGCCATTTTCGCCTTCAAAGACAATATTAAAGTAATCTAGAATGGACACCTTCGAAACTGACGCCATTGGAGCCGACGGCAGTTCCTCCGCTCCGGAACGACACTGGGAAAGTCGAGACGATGATCCGGGGAAATAATGTGAGGAGGAGTCTGATGAGGAATCAGCCTCAGCTCCGATCATGAGCGCAGGCCGGCGTGTTTACATCCCGAGCCGGGGCCGTAACAACAAAACGGTAGTAGGACTCCTAACAAACAAATGCATAAATGAAATTCACGCATCCGTCAATCGTTCGCAATCAGTCGAGAGGAGCTGCTGCGGGTGGGCTGGAAACCTCCATACCAGGATCCTGAGGCCAACATTCGAGCCTCCTGCGCTCCCAGCCGCAAGTGACGGGGGACCATACAGACTGGTGGGTCACAACTGGACCAGGAAGTACGAACAACGCACTGGACTTTCGGGTCCAACATCGAGTTTTCTCGGTAATGTTCGGCTCTTACACAGCTGGTTGGATGTGACATTTTCCAAAATGATCTGAAACGGGTTTTTTTTTAATTATTTTCCTGGTCGATGAAAAATATGTCTGAAAAGATGAAAATAGGCTGTGGTGGTTATTAAGCATTTATTCCTATTCTATTAAAAAAAAAGTATTTTGTTATTTATTCTTTTTTGACAAAATGTAGACAGTATACCGTGTTTATTTGTAGCTTTTGTCAATAACATTTTGTTTCACTTTGCAAGTGTGTTTTGACATGTTTAATAAACTATTTTTTAAATTACTAGAAACTATTGAGCTGGGTTGCCAAGCGGCTATTATTCATATATTCATCACTTCTAGCTTGGATTACTCTAATTATTTACCTGAGAACAAATAAATGAAGGCAATTTGAGTAAAACTTTTTACGATATTTATTTCATTTGGACCAGCCATTTTCTGAAAATGTTCATGCAGTTTAAGCTTTAATATTTTTCTTGGCTACAATCTACTACACATACAGTATTAGGACACAAGAAATACCCACAAATCTATTTTAAAAATCAGTACAAGGTCAAACACAGCTGTTTACAAGAAATCACAAGACAGAAAAAAAACTACATTCATGGTTGTTTCCTGTAAAAAAAAAAAAATAATTATTGCTGAATTTTTAATCCTCAATATGTATCGACTCTATTGCTGACATCATTTTGATGTCCTCTTGTTTCAATCCAGTAGCATCTTTTGGGTCACCCCTGTCGCCAGCAGAGACTTTGGGTTGTTCTGAAGTGACTTTCTTTGCAAAGCTGTTCCTCAGCTCCTCTCTGGTGTTTAAAACCGCAATCTGAAGAGCTGCAACCTCAGCAGAAAGCTCTATGACTGTAACAGGACAGAGAGCAGAATGGTAAAATAATTTCATTAGTGTTAATAAAGTACGGTAATTGTTTATCCTGCACACAAGCATAATCCTTGTGAAATTCTAGTTAAAACTTAAACAAAATACCACTTTGGAAGACTGTTTTTTTTTTTTTCATTTTATTTTTGTTTATTCAGATATGTTATGTTCCTGTGTCCTATTACTCTTTTACACTTACTATGGAACTGACTTTTTTCTGGACAACTTTGTTTTTATACTTTTTTTTTTTAACGTTTGGAGACCAAGTGAGAGAGCACCCTCCTATTTTCGAAGTCATAAATATGCAGTACTCGGTTCTGAGTGCAGATGGAACCCGGAAATGGAGACACATTTGGCCGAGGCTGGACCTTGGAAAACCTCATACAACCCCCTTTAGCCCCCTCTCCACTCGTGTGAGCGAGTGGAGAGGGGGCTAAAGTGCAAAAGGCTGTAGGTCCAGATGGCATCAGCTCCAGGCTCCAGAAGTGCTGCGTGAATCAACTGCGTGGACCAAACATCATAAGTGTGCAGGTGGGAGACAAAAGGACTCTGGCTAAAATAGCATCAACCCCTCCCATCCAATGCATGAAGCTGTAGCTGAACCAAAGAACTCCTTCAGTGACAGACTGCTGCATCTGAGGTGCACAAAGCAGCATCATCGTAGATCCTTCCTCCAAGCAGCTGTCAGACTCTATAACCATCACTGCTCCCAACAAACTCAATAAGTGTTTACATCCCTGCTGGCATCTGCACAATCGTTTGCACTGGTTTTACTCATTTTAAACAGCACATCTGTTCTTTTTTCTGCACTGATGAACTGTATTGTTAGTAGTCTGGTGTGATTGTTTCATAAAGGTTCAATATTTTCACATACACATTATGTACATTTTTAAAAAGTCATTCTATTGTGTAAGTCACTCTATATAAATAGATAATCTCTCTGTCTCTCTCTCTCTCTCTCTCTCTCTCTCTCTCTCTCTATATATATATATATATATATATATATATAATTAACATTTTAATCATGATTAATCTCTGTAATTTCCCCTTGGGATCAATAAAGTATAATTCAAGATATTTTCACGATTATTCGCAATTAATTTTTTTTTTTTTACAATCACTCTACTATGGCTGAATATATAGGTTTGTAATGTTGCAATACACTCCATGTGTGACGTAATATGTACAATTTTTACTTTTTATCTTCTTATGGCTTAGTTAATTAATTTATTTATGTTTTGCTGACACTGTGACCTTAATATCTATCTTTCATTCCTCATGTAGAATTCATTTGGAATTAAAAAACAAAAAAAAAATCCTTGAATTCTTGATTTAACCTCATTATTCTGCACAAAATTGAACTGACTCTAGGATGTTGGGAGACTTTTTTAGATAGTGTTTTATATTTAAAAAATGGGCAATGCTAAAAACTTTAAACAAATAAGGCAACGCAAGCCGGTCTTACTCACTCCCCCAACATGCTTCTCAGCCTCGTCTGCAGAACCTCCCTCTGTTTATGCTGGTTTTAAACTGAAGTGATATTTCAGGATCGATCTGCTCCAGTGGTGAGACAGGACAGTTCAGTGTGGAAGCGCTTACGCGTTAGTGTTAACACGATAATGCATTAACGTGCCCAGAACTAATATATACATTTTTTTCAATCATTATTAATAGTAGTAGTAGTAGTAGTAGTAGTAGTAGTAGTGGTAGTGCTTTTAGTGTGAATTGTTTTTTGTACATTTTTTCGATTTCCAGTTGGTTGTTTAACATCATACCTTGCTTGAAAGATGACTGTGCTTGTCTAAGAGGCTGTGGTACCAAAATCCCAAACCACTTTAGAGGGTCCTGTTGAGGATTATGGTTTCCTTTTCTGACCAGGTCTTCATCAGGATTTCTCTCTCTCCTCACATCCTCACTTGCCTTTTTTTCTGTTACATTTTTTGTTTTTTTTCTTCGTCTGACACCTGCAAAAACAATAAAATTTGTAGATTTGTAGCATAGTTGACCGTGGACTTTACCATCCTCCATTTGTAGTGGGCACATCACCTTCTTGAGGTTCAATTTCCTCTAAAGATGTGTGATCTTTTGTAGACTCTTCACCACACTTTTGCGTAGACTTTTCTGTGGAAAACACCACTTTACCACTGTCTAGCGTTCTGTAATATACAAACATAAGCTGTCAAAAACTAAAATGCACTTATAGCAGCATTTGTTTTTTCCCAGTCCTCACCTAACACGAACATGAACCAGTGGCTCCATCTCATGTGCATACTGAAGTGCGGACACCTGCTTGTTTCCCATAGAATACCGTGCCTTAGTCATGGAAAACCAACCCTAAATGGTTGAGAACAAAAAATACAAGTTGTAAACTTGCAGGCAAAGAATTAAGTAGCTATATTGCAGTAAGGTACCAGTAACAGTGCCAACATTTTAACATTTTATTGTATTAGCATATAGCAATAGAATTCTACCCCAAAAAGCGTTTTCAGGTTAACTGCTTTACTTGAAAAAAACTGAGGTAATTCAAGGGACGACTAAACAAATGCATGTTTTCTCTCTTTTTAATTTTTTTGCTAGTTGATCACATTTATTATTTGTTCCTAAAATACTGCTTTTCATTATGATTTTAATTCAACTTTAAGCATTCGAAAATTTCGCTAGATATATGATTTGGCCTATATCCTAAAATAGGATGCTAGGCTAAAATCACCTGCTCGATGAGGGAATTGATAGTTGCTCTTTTCTTCTCCAGTAGCTCAAGCTGATCCATAAAATGGAGCAGTTTTTTGTCCAGTAATAAACAAGAGTCCTCTTCTTCTGACATACCCATGTCGGCTATTTTAAACAAGAGAAATTAATAGTTTAGACTCCGTTAGTTCGAACCAGAAACTGACAGCCAAAAAAACGCGTTCAGCTTCCGCATAACGTCATGTGACTCCCACAGTCACGTGACACACAGACTGAATTTTATTATTCGCCGTGTAAGTATTTGTTACTTCATGGGAACGGATACTATAAACAAAGTTAAAGGAAGAAAAATTTGAAAAAAATAAAAACTTGACTGTTATTATTAGTAATTTGTCACTATATGCCAAAAAAACGCGACATATACATACGTGAAATATCTAAAAGTGCTACAATTAAATCTGTCCAAATAAAAAAGGAAACTTCAAATTAAATACTAAACTATAATCTGTGAAAATAAAAGACAGCGTTCCCATACCGGGAGTCGAACCCGGGCCGCCTGGGTGAAAACCAGGAATCCTAACCGCTAGACCATATGGGACCCTCTAGTGAGAAAAACACGCAGAAGTTTTGTGAATGTCTGTATGACACGCACAACATGTCTGGTTCTGGTGGATCATGGCTGAAATGACAAAAAATGCAGAGGGTAGAGTTTGCGATGAAACCGCTGTGGCGAACTCTGCAACGTGAATTAGTCGAACGAAGAGTAAGCTGCATTTCCGATCGTTCAAATAATATTGTGCGCCACCTAGCGCTAACTCGTCAGTGAAGAATCATGCGATGACTGTAATTTTAACAAGTGAATTTTTGTTAAAGACAGCTTTTCGTACATTAAGAACGTGGACAAATAACTACAGTATTCTTCATTTGCATTTTTTGTAAGCGCATGAACAATTAACCACAATCTTTATTTGCATTTTGAAGGCTACGCATTGTTTTATTTTATGTATAACTTTCAATTTATATAAAACTAACTTTAAAGTTGAACTGTATGCAGAAATTGTCACACGCAACACTTTCCAATTAAGGGGTACGTGTGCATCTTCCTAATGCGTACCTCTGGAGTGCTAAACATGTCCACCAGTAGCACGCCGTGATCGTATAGTGGTTAGTACTCTGCGTTGTGGCCGCAGCAACCCCGGTTCGAATCCGGGTCACGGCAGGGAGAAATCCCTGACACGGCTTGTGTGGATCTTTTTCTTAATATTTCGATAAGTTGTCAGTGGATTTTTTTCTAAAACTGCAAATGCAAACATCATAATTTGTAACCTATGCACCCGCTTGTATTTTTACTTAACCCTAAATAAAGTTCATTAGTCAGTTACGTTTAACTCATTGTGCCAGTCAGATTTTTTGGCTTGCTTATTATTATTATTATTATTATTATAATAATATTAATGGTTTTGGTGTGAATGTCTTAAAAAATGTAACTGATATATTTAAGGTGATTTGCATGCTTGATTTGGTTTCAAAATTCAAATTCAGCTATGGTAAAAGTACAAACACAGACTAAAGTGGTTCATATTCTGTTTTTTGCCAATTGCCATTTTAGATGTAGTAAATCACAACCAATCAGTCGTTCACCTATTTTGGGACTTTGAACCATTATTAGGCCTACTGTTCGACCTACAGCGCAAGCTGGTCTGGTGGTTTATATAAACATGGGCGTTTTTTTTAGATTGTGTTAAGTTTTTTTATTTGTATTTTCGGCAAATATACGATAGGAAAACCCAATC
>JARVJO010000024.1:13546823-13560644 GCA_031762555.1 Cynodonichthys magdalenae
TCTATGTTCAAATATGTCAATGGATTTGGAACAGAAAATTGAATGTTTATCAAGTTAGTTATTTAGAAAAATTTTTTATTTTTTTTTCCTTTTTGTGATATAAGGTTGTTTGTTAGAAGTAATTCTGAAATTGATTTATTTATTATTGAAAATTGTTGTCTGAAATAAATTTAATTCATTCATTCATTCATTCATTCAATTCATTCATTCATTCATATTAGCTTAAGTTGGGTATGCAAAGCAGCAGGTGATGTTATTCATTCATAGAATGCTTGTTTTATTAATTCATATTTTTACATAAAAGCATCAATAATGTAATAGCAATAAGCAACGAAATTTAGATAAAAATAGAGACTTGCAAGAATCAGATTGAAGTTAAGAAATTTTGGTGCTTAGAGCTTGTAATTAAATGCATTTCTCACAATAATTTTTCTTATTTGATTTACTGTCTGGGTTGATTTTTTAATAACCTTTCATGATGATGCTGTCAGCTGTAATACAACTACAAACTGAATAAACACCAGAGGACATGCTTCAACTGGATGTCAGTATGACAGAAATACTAACAGAGACTGCTTTATTGATGAGTCACTGTTTTAGCAGAGCCCTGCAGAGTCATGTGGCAGCAAATACACAGGTCTGTTTGGACTTGATCTGGAAGGTAAAGGTTGTCTGGTCTGAGTTCACTTGAGGCTGCGGTCACTTTAACAATGCATTTATTAAAAGGAAACTTATATTTGACCAAAAATTTCATACACTCTAAAAATGAAATGTTGGATTTACTTAAACATATTATGTCAACTGGTTCCACTTAACTGAGTTGAGTAAATTCAAAGCAACATATTCATGTTCTTTGGTTAAAAAACTTGTATATTGCTTTGAATTTACTTAACTCAGTTAAGTGGAACCAGTTGACATAACATGGTTAAGTAAATCCAACATTTCGTATTTTAGAGTGTTTGTAAATAGTCCTGCATACAATGCCAGCTCTTATAAATTCAGCTGCAGAAGGAAATGAAAAGAGCAGACAAATCAATTTGTTAAATGTACATTTAAAAAACAACAGGTCATAACCAATGATAAGAAACAAAGGCAGAAGTACAAACAACAAAACCGTAAAAATAAAGCAGTAACAAAAAGAAGTAAACTTACTGGACTTGTGCAGCTCGAACCTTTCCTCTAAAACTGAATATCTGTTTTTGTTTTGGAGAATAAAAGTATCAAAAATAAAAAGAACAACTGACTACAGTTCCACTAAAACATGTCCAATCTCCACACTTTTGTTATCAAGGCTTTCCTTCAGTTTTTTTAACTTGCTTATCTTAAAACAATAATGTCATAGAAACACAACTCTGCAACGAAGGCAGCAGGCTGAATAACTTTGTGCTTACAGAGTTATGAGTTCTTTGGGAAAGTTCTGAAACACAACCAGACTCCCTTAAAGACTATTATTTTTCCTCTGACCAATCAAACTATAAGTTAGAGTTTAGGTAACACCTGGATAGTAATTACACTAAAAGAATCATGCTATAACTGAGTATTTGCAGTAAAGAAAAAGGGCTGTGTTCACTCTTGCAGCCCCAAGCAAATAATCTTCCGTTTGAATATTTCCATCAAATCAGATCCTGAGCACATAAACAACTATGACAAAATTCTGAGTTATTGGGCAAAAAATGTCTGCTTAAATAAATAATTTCCTGTTATACTCAAAATTGACATTTTTGACCAAGTTGTAAAAAAGGTTTGCTTAATTTATTTGCAATATTTTATTAAAAAATCATTTAACCTTGGTAAATTAGTTACTGCAATATTGAAAGAATGACAAATGTTATTTATTACTAAAGTAGAAAAACAATATTTGAGAATTGTTTAGTAGCCTGAGTTACTTTAGATGTTTTCACATAAGAAGTACACATTTTACATTAAGGAGCTAAAATATTGCTTGTTTGCTTTTGTTCATCTTCTTGTAAAAGTTACATAAAGGGTTTATTTTACGCATATAAATTTTTAAGAATTTTGCCCATTAAACTGCACAACTAGAACTGGCACCACGAAAAGGACAAGTTGTGAATATAGTGATTTTATTAATAAAACACAACCAAACTGAAAATTGAGGCAGCCAACAAAATGATCTGTGGCATCCCAAACTTTACCAGGTGGTAATACAGGACTATCAGACCAATGGAAGGACTTCTGCAGCACCTCTGGGGTTTAGGTGGGGATACCCTTAGTTTTCTCCAGACATATCAAAAGTAGCCCCAACAGTTACATTTTAGCAAAGCTTTAAATAAATATTGTTTCGTAAAGATGCTGAATTGAAGTCATTGTTTGTACAAGGAAAATAGAAGTGTTCCCATGTCTGCTGAGCTCATGCGGTCTGAGATAGCAGAAGCTCAGTTTAGCACGGGGGAACCACCATGTTGGGGTCCTTACCTCCCAGTGTTTGTATATGTGTGTGGGTCTTGCGTTGCAAAATGCCTACAACTGAACCACATTTGATTTTTATACTCCTGTGGCTAACAGGAGCCAGATGTAGCCGCCTACAGGGAGCTCGCCATCAAAACGGCCATTTCCCTTGCCTTTTCACTCTCTTTAATGAGATGTGTGCTTATGCAGACATGTTTGTTTGTGTGGACAAGACAGGGTAAAAATCCCCAGTAAGCCCCGACAACTATGATATCATGCCTTTATCTGCTTTTAGAACTGTTAGGATTGTTTAGCGGCCGCAAACATACTGTAGGTTCCTCCTTTTTTTTCTGTGACAAAGTTGGAAAGTGACAACATGCATGGTTTTACCACATAAATTATACATGAGAAACATTAGATCAGGGTGTCAAAAGGTTCAGTCTTTATCTGGACACTCAGCCACGGTCCTGACAAACAAGAAGATTCATGAAGTCTTAGTGGGAGGTGAGGCAGAAGCTGAGCACACACACACACACACACACACACACACACACACATACCATCCACTTCAGTAATGTCTTCTGGAAAACAGTTTGAGTAGCTTTTGATTGTTCACTAAAAATACTCAATCACCTATTTTCAGAAGATAAATATAAGTGAATCCATCAAAGCACATAATAAAGATGCATACTTAAATTTGTACATCTAAGACAAAACTAACATTTAGGATAATAATATACAACAAGTTACAATCTTCTCCATGAACTCAAGATGAAATATTCCTTAATGAGCAAAGAAAATGTTTCTTAACATAGCTAAAACACTGTCTGACTGCAGAATCAGTGCCGTTTAAGTGTTTTGTATTTACACGTTGCTTAGTGGGGGGTTCTACTCTTGGCATAGTAGTTTAATAGTGTTATCGGTGTTCCTATCTAACTACTGTTTTCTCAATAAATATTACCCTGGTATCTGCAGTTTTATACACCAAGTTTCAAACTATTGTCTTGGAACACACACATATATAGAGATTAATGATTAAAATGGCGTATGTGACTGAGGGAGCTGGGTGAGTGCTAATTGAAAGCGAATGTGTCTGTTCTGGCTGTTGGTCCGAGATGGGCTGGGGTCCCGCTTGGCCTCCACTTCAAAGGCCCCCGTGTGCCTGACTCAAGCGCACCTGCAGCCGGTTAAATCCTGCTCTCATCACTCAGGGCGTGGAGAGACCTCTCTCACAACTTCGAGCTCTCATCGCACTTCTTTTGTGTCAAAGATCCACAATGGCCCGTACTCAAGAATTCGACAGTGCGTACCAGGTAGTCCGTACAACTTTCACCACAAAGTAGAACATCAATCACACAGGAGGGACAGTTCTGCGGTGGCACCTGCACAGGCTGCACTGTTAATCAGAAAACCCACGCCACCTCCATCAGTGGTCATAAGGAGCTCAAACTGTACATCTGTACATCATATCTAATGTCCGTTGATTAATATGCACTGTCTCTTATGAAATAAATTATTTTAAAAAATGAATGAACATGAAGTTTTTGTGTGTGGATTTAATTATACTATTGTTTTGCTCTGTCAGCTCATTTAATGCAAAAGTTGCATACAAGTGTTGTAATTTGGAATATTTTGTTTTGGTTGACTAATAATACTGTATTAATGCTAATCCTACAAAGTCTTCATCAAATTTATATGCTAAAGATGCAGTTTCCTGAATTGAATCAAAAATTAACTGATTTACCTTTTCATTTTTTCCCTCTTAAGTAAACAGACTAAGTAAGTATTCATCCAGAACAAATATTTTGTGTCAACAATCACTTCCAGCCATGTTTGATTCCTGCATTCTGCCCATTTCACAACATGCTGAAAAGAAATGCTGCAAGTATGACAAGTTTAATATAGTCAGCTCAGTGATTGTAATGTTCAGTTGCCTGTAATGTCATATAATAAAGCAGGAATAATCACTGTCTGTGTGCATTTTCAGTTTTAAAAAAGCTATTTTTTCATTATCATTTTGTTTTGAACAGAATATATGTTTTAAAATTTTAGGGAGCAAAATTTGATCTGAATCTATGTAGATCAAATTAACAGTGTCTCTGAATGTATTTGAGAAACCCACATGGGCGTAATTTGTACGGGGGTTATGTCCGACAATAAAATTACAACATTTGCTCTAACATAATAGAAATTAACTGGTTAAGTACACAGCTGCAACTTTGTTGTTATCTTTGGGTAATTTTGACCTGATTTCAAAATTTACGATGTTATATATACGTTTAAGCATAAAGTGACATAGGATTTTAGTCTGCTCTTGGCACATTATAGCTGAAGTTGTTGAATTGTGTTGTAATTTTTCAGAGCCAAATGGCCTGAACATATATAGCATCAAGTCCAAGGACTCTAAAGTGCTTTTTAACTAGTTAGAAATAACAACAAAAGATCTACTTACTGGCCACCTTGTAAATATCTGGTTCATATGAATTTAAAGTGACCGTCAGACATTATTAAGCATATTTGCTGATTAGAAGCAGCCATCATGACTAACAGTGATTCATTTTTCAGTTCACTCGTGCTGTTCCTGAGTCGAGTTTCCCAAAATACATTCAGTGTTATGCTTTTTTTTTTAAACGAAAAGTAAAAAAAAAAATACTAAACTTCTGGCTGTGATTACGGCTTTTTGCATATCATGCAGCCTATAAACTAATTACTTCATATTACTTTTGCATGACATCTTTTTACTCTATCTCTACGTTAATAAAAGGAAAGACATGCTCACTGAGGCTGGCTCATTTATTTAATAAAAGAAATAGTCAGGAAAAAAAATCCTATTTTAGTTCATTGATTCACTGTTCCCTATGCTAACTCAGCTAGCCACCATGTGACTGACGGCTGACCTGCATTGCACGTCACACAGACGGTTCCCTGAAACAGGAAAATACTCAGCACAAACTCAGTTCTCCTCAGAAGCAAGGGACAATGTCTGTGGTGTAAAACTCAACAGCATCCATAAAGGTAAATATCACTTATGATCATTTTAAAACAATTAATATGTTTACAGATGTAAAGAAATTGAATCAAGTTTTGGAATCTGCTGTATTCTGTGTTCACTGATGTCCCCATCTATGTTTTCCCGGTAAGACATTCCTGCTTTCTGACAAAGGTGCCTGTGATATGTTAAACATCATAACAGGCCCAGGATATCCCTTTGATGTCAGCCCTATCACCTGCTCTCCTCTCGTCTCACTATATTTGTCAGTGTACATTCATGTCTGTGCATGCTTAAGACCCCTGCAGCATGATGCCATCGTCCATCAATCTTGCGACATTCTATGACAGAGTGATCCTGACCACATCCTTGGATACTTGGTGTGTTCACACGTTCTATAAAATCCATTAATGGTTATCCAGTGGAGGATAAAAAAAACTCAATAAATGGCTCACAAGCATCCAAATCATTCCACCACAGAGGCCAACCATGATGTAACGTGAGGGTCTATCATCTAGAACATGTTAGTGGAAACAAGATTTTGCTTGGCATCTCTTCAGGCATAAGCCTTCACTCAGTGCACATGACTCCTGTTGTACCTTTTTTTTTTTTTTTTGCACACGGGGTGGAAAGTGGTTGACAGCTTCTACTGAAGCCGGCCAAACATTTTCGAAGCTTCTGGAGTTCCAGCGCCACTGTGTTTTGTTAAAGGATCTTCATCTATGTTGGTGCATCTAAGTTTGTCCCTGAGGGCTAAATATCTTTAGAGTTTTTGTTGTGTTGTGACCTTTTTATTAGCGCCAAAGATAAGATGAAACTATTTACGAAAAAATAATTAGCCTCACAATCATTTAACATAAAGAAATATTGTCAGTGTCATATATGTTGCTACTGTCTACTTATAAAAAAATCTAGCAGATATGCAAGAGAAAAGGACCCCTCATTTTGTTTTCAAATGCTTTAATTATTTGATGTTTATGCTCATATCAAAAGTGACCTCTTGTGGCCATGCAATGTTACTCAGATCAATGGAAATTTTAAGGTACAGCACGGTAGAAGTTACCACATATCAGCACTTATTTATATGTGAGGGCAATGATGAGCAAAAAAATCCTCTTCATCTAGGTGAAAAACTTTTAAAAAAAACAGGATCTGATGTTTCAACTAGGGTCCCAATACTGATCAGTACCAATACCAGCATTTTTACAAGCACTCACACTCAAAATGCCCCTTGAACAGATACTAATACTTATATCCATACTGGGATACTGGTAATGATAATGTTTTGAATGTGATGCAGTTTACATCTCAAGTGAAATGTTTGTTGGTTCCATGTTTAAGGAAGTTGAAAGAAAATCTTATCTTTTATTTTTATTGATTTTAAAGTGTTGCAACTGAATATATCCTGTATATTTGATTTGAGAGAGACAGAGGGACCTACAGGCCTATAGGACCTAGACCTATAGGCCTACAAGGAAGGAGAACTTGTGTTTTTAAAGTCATTGTGTAGTGTAATATAATATAAGTTTAATTCAGGAAGTACTCGGTATCTGTACTCACTATTGGCAAGAGCCCAAACTGAAGTACTCATACTCGGTTAGAGAAATATATATATTTTTTTCCAATTTAACTTTTTTTTAAGCAGGAAGTCTCTTTGAGATTAAAAACCTATTTTTCAAAAGAGACTGTGTTGCAGTCGATGCATTTGTCACCCGCTTATGTCATTGCCCCCCGCATTAGTTTGTCGACAAAGTTGGCCAAAAAAAAACAGTAAGCGCAGGCTGCATCTGAGTATCCTACGTGGCTGACGATACCCCAGGATTCATTGCATCAGCAAACTAAAAAACAAAAACAGCAGAGTTTTTTTTTATATTTTATTTTATTACAGCAGAGTTTATTTTTTTTTACGATAGAGTATGGAAATTTACAAAGAGATGTTAATTACAATGACATGCAATTACAAGTACTGATCCTGGAGCTAACCCCAAATTATTAATGTTATTTATTTATTTATTTATTTCCATTTTTAAATTCACAAAAAAAAATTGTGAAGTCATACCACGAAAAGACAACTGAAGGCATGTGATTTTAAACATAGCCCAATGGAAACGAGGCAGTGCAGGGTCACGCAAACATACGTCATCTATCGACTAGACCGTCTAATTTCACAGCAGTTATGCAGCCTACACTAGTAACCTGCGGCCCATGTAGGATGTGGCCTACATGTGCCATGGTTTACATGGGCTGCAGCCCATCAGTTGAGACACAGCCTCCAACATCACAGTAACACAACCAAATTAAAACATCAAATGGCAAAACAAAAAAATATAAACGAATATTAAAACAAATTAAGAATAATGTGCAAATTATGGAGTTACTCTCAAGTCCTTTCAGTTTTAATTTAAAAACACTCAGTGAAGTTAACTGAAAGTTACTGCTAGTTTCCAGTCTTTCATGTAGAAGGTGCAGAATGGACAAAAGCCTTTTTGCCCAGTTCACTCTGGGCAAATGGATCTGAAAGCATCAAATAGTCTTGCGAGCAGATGGAGTAAGAGTCAGTACCTCTCAATTAAATTAGAGTACAAATATAAGAGAGAAAAAAAACGTATATTGCCTTGTATGTAATAGCATATCAATGGCAGAGCCTTCTGGTGGCCATTTGAGCTAAGAAAAACTGGTTTCAGGACACCCCTACTTGCTTTTAGCAGTTAAAGTTTGAAAATTATAAAGGCATTTAGGGTGTTTTTAGTTAAGGGTTTTTAGAAATATCATCCCCCTCTCTTATTCCTGTCCTTTATTCATCAGTGTCCCACTGTGTCACTTCAGTGTGGGACCTTGTCCAGGTCTGATTGAGGGCTATCCCCATGACTTCAGACTGCCAGGAGTATAAGAATACACACTGAGCTCATCTCTAGACTGCCTGACTTGTGGCATCGCAAAATATAATACCCACAAGGGAGACATTACTGAACCCTCAGAGAACACATCTCTGTTTTTGTTTTGTTTTTTCACATTTTTTTTTATTTTGCGTTGCAGAATTTCTGTCAAAAAGGAATTCTGAGTAATTATTTCCTATTAATACTGGATTTTCTATTAATGTTGGATTAGTCATTAAAATTACATTTAAGTCTGTTTCCTTTCAGGGCAGAGTTTAAACAGAATAAGTCTTATTTGTATATTTCCTTGGCAGAGATGTCAGCTTGGACCCTGTGCATCGGGGTAAACTTTTCATCCATCTGACAAGGTAGACACTTGACTCTGTTGTTGTTTATGGAGAGAAAGCTGGAGTCAAGTTCACCAAGACAGAGAGACAGAGGAGTTCCAGCTCTGCCCCGGGGAAAGAAAAACTAACTCAGATGTATTTATATTTCATTAAGTCCTTTTGATTTGAGCCTATCAGTATTCATAATCCTGCACTTGCCTTAAAGCATTTTTTATTAAATAAAAAATATATTTTGTTCTGTCAGTACTAATTATGAGCTGTAGAGTGCTAAAGTGTGTAAGAGGCTTAGCTTTCACACTAGCTTTGGCATAAACATTGGGACTGTTTTCTCAAGCCTTTCATAAAATAGCACTTTGCATCAGCTTTTGCTAATAGTTTCAATTCCACAAGAGATTTTCCTGATTTGTTTACTTGACATTATCGGGGTCAGCTGAACCATGCAGTTGTGGCATTCTCAGTCTAATATCACAAACTCACATGTTGGGTCCAGATGAAAACTGAAAACATGTCAGCCAAGGGAAGGGTTTTAAGAATTTTATTTTATATAAGCTTGTGAATAGTTTTTTTTTTTTAAATAAGCAGCTTTTAACCTCTCTGAGGTCATTTAGGGATGAGAATCATTGCAGATTGAGTGTTGGATAGCCTGAAGACAACATGAATGCACAAACCAGGGAGAAAAGGTAAGAATGGCTGAAATCAGGAGACAATTTTATGTGTGTGTGTTTGTGCTTTATTCCAGCGCTGTCTCAGCATTTTCTCCTACACATGTGGTTCATATTTGATCCATGTTGCTGTTCCGCTGGACGAGTTGGCACTGTTTTCCAGATCCCACATTCTTTGCTTTTGCTTTTTTATGAACTTTTACCTCTGCTGTACCTTTTTTTCTGGTTGCATGGATGCAAACAAAACGGGCATTTGATCAGACATTTGGAAAAGGAAAGATTTGGGGCAAAACAAATCATTGTTTTTGATTATCCATAAGGTCTTCATAGGGCTAATGGTTAATAATAGATTTTCTGCATAAAAGTAGTAATTTAAAAACTTTTTTCATGTTAAAACTACAGTCTTGCTTTACTTCCAGATGGACTCAGCGCATCGACACCCTCTCCTCATCATCAGCATCATCATCACTCTCCGCACACGCGAGTACTTTTTAATATCTCCTTTCTCTTCAAACCCTGTAACCTCTGCTTCCACCCAATGAGCACAGGGAGCTGTCCGCTCCGAGCCCACCCTCCTATCGTTCCCTCCCCACCTCCCCTCTCCCTCAGCTCGGACTCTTTCCACCGTGCGCTAATAAAGGAGAGGTCCGGCGCCAGCATCCGACCCAGTGAAGAGTCTCGCAGCAGACAGAACGCACAGAACAGCACGGCGGGCGGGTTGATGTCCACAACTTTTGTTGGCTCGAACTTTGTCTCGGACCCTATTTCTACCTCTGAGCTGAGAAGGATACAGACACCCCAGGAAGGGATTGCGAGTAAAGACAAGGCTTGTTGTTGCCCCCCTCCTCAGGTAAGACGTTCTCAGAGGAGAGAGAGCCCAGTGCGCACATGGCACCGAAAAGACGCTTCTTGCTCCGCTGACAGCCGCATCGTGGACTTACTCACTAACTCACTGGATCATGAGGCCAGCATAACTTCTCAAAAGTGATAAACTAAAGGCAGGAATTATCTTTGTTTTTTTTCCTTCTTCCTACACTTCGGCAAGAAGACAAGAGAGCAATGCTGGGTGTAAACCGGACCGTCAGCCTCCGACCAGCCCGGGTTAAGCCGGGAGTTGGACTCTCGTCATCCCGACCTTCAAGTCAGAACCAGGGCACCAGCTCCAGGATTTATTGCGCGTGTCTGTTGCTGCTGCTGCTCGTCACGCCTAGGGTGGACTCTTCATGGTGGTAAGTGGACGTCACACACGGACATATACACATACCTGCCAGGCACAGTGATCCATCAGTTCAAACACAAAAGTGATAAAAGTGACATGGACTCATTATTATTAAGAGTAGGCCTATTCTTATCATAATATGATAATAAATAAAAACAAAAATCTAACTTTGAAAGAGGATCAAAGAAGGTCAGTTATGAGATTCCCTGTTTTTGGTCTCTCATTAGAAATCATATTGATTTATAATGTCAACAAACCAAGAAAAAAAACAACAGCTGACAAGGTCACTTTAACTTCGTGTTATTTGCATTTATCATGTGTTTTTCTCATTAAGGACGTTGCCACAAAATGATGGTGGTAAATTATTATTATTATTATTATTATTATCAAATATTATTAATAATATTATTATGGGCCTAAACACAAATAGGGCATTGTGTTTATTTCAGTTTTATATGCAATCCATCTCCTTTGCAGCATAATTTAATGTCAGCAAATATACTTTTAAAAGTTAAGTGTTTTATTATGTCGTAATTTAATTTAATTCCTAATGACTTGCACCCAAAAAAGGTGCCAAGAAACACGACGGAGCGCTTGGAAACACCTAAGTTATGAGTTTGTGAATGGGATTTGGGCGTTTTAACGATTTTGCGGTTGTTGTTTTTTTTTTTTTCTCTCAAAAAAGTGCATTTTCAGTCAGAGTCAGTTTGTTGGCCTGACATGTTGAGCAAATAATACCAGCGCAATGGAGGTAATTTATCTCCACGCTGCTGGCTGAGCGCACAAGTTCAGCTGGAGCCTGGATTGGAAAAGGCAGAAAGATCATTAATTCTGCAGGTACCAACATCTCTCTCTCTCTCTCTCTCTCTCTCTCTCTCTCTCTCTCTCTCTCTCTCTCTCTCTCTCTCTCTCTCTCTCACACACACACACACACACACACACACACACACACACACGCACACACAAATGCACACACACACAATGCAGACAAAAAATGACATCACCAAATAATCAAAAATCCTGAGCATATGTGAGGGCTTTAGGCTACGCAGTTACATAAGTGAAACTGTCCATGCGCGTGTGTTTATAGGAGAGGTGTCTGTGCGTGGGCGGGTTTTTTCGGGTGATGGGGGTGGAATGTCTAATAGTTTGTGTAGATTAAAAGCAGTTATGGGGAGTTGTGGGGGGAGTGTGTGCTGAAGCTGTGACTGACATTTACTCGCTTTAATGGGAATTTAGTGAGCATGAGATCTCCTAAACGTTTCTGTCAGTTTTGTAGGCATTACGGCAGGTGTGAGGCAACAGGGATGAGTAAAGAAAAACAGTTGTGGGATGCTACAGCTATTGAAAAAACACATTAAACTGTATAATTCAAGTGCAATGGATGTAATGAATATTTCTGTTGGGACAAAGATTCCTGAGTGTTATTTGTCCAGCAAAGTGTGAGAAAGAACAGAAAAGTTTCCCAACTATTAATGCGAATTTCTTTATTTGATGACAAATAGATGAGTTTTGAAAATAAAATAAGTTTTTTTATTGGTGGTACTTTTCTGATGACTTAAAATTGAGAGCATTGTCCTAAAATATTTTGGTTGCAGATTAAAAAAGAGCAGCTGTTTCTCCCTTGTCTTGTTCCTGCGGTCCACAGTATTCTCACAGGGATTTTACAGAGTGCTATTTTAGACCTGTGGATAATGATTTACCATCTTATAAAATCCACAGTTCCTCCTTTCTCCCTCTCTGAGAGTTGGGGTGAGAAAATGAAGTGTGAATTGCTGCTCAGGCACTTTCCTTTGATGCACATACCGCTCTTTTCTCCCTTCTCTAATCCCGCTCTGGGGAGTATTGAGTCTCCAGTGTCCATCCTCTCAATTGGCCTTATAAAACACATACTCCATGGCCTCCTACCCCATCGCCCCCCTTCTCGCCTTCTGGGACTCGCCAAAAAAGCCCTGCAGCCACCAGGCTCGCAAGACGTCTCATGCACGGGCACAAAGAGCCACGTCAAAGTTAGTGTCAACAAAGCATCTTCACAAGACACTCAAAAGTCAGTTTTATTAGAAAGGGAGAAATATTTGAAAGACCTTTGAGTAAGATGAAAGCAATTAGGCTAAAGTGAATAAATGGAGTCCAAGTCTGACAGGGTTATTGGAGGCCCAAAGACTTTGTACTCTGATTTGTGACATGATTTTTTACTATCCCATTGGGAAACATTCAAGCACACATACACATGCAGATCTTGTTAAGTGCTTACTTATTTGGAGAGTGGAGTAAATGGTTTCCACTCCCCTCCTACTCTCAAAACCTTAAACTGTTAAGTGTAGTGAACTCTGACTCATGGAGGACTTTTGCTGTAGCTCTACTTCATGCCACTCACCCCTATGTGTCTACTTGATTAGACACATACACTTTACACCTAATCACCAGTCGTTGCTGCCTCATGTGTTCGAACGCTTTTGAATAGCACAAAATAACAGTTAGACTTTATTTGTCTCTGGCACCTTTAGGTACATCGGTGCTCTGGGAGCTCGGGTAATCTGCGATAACATCCCTGGCCTGGTGAACAAACAGCGTCAACTCTGCCAGCGCCACCCGGACATCATGCAGGCCATCGGTGAGGGCACCAAAGAGTGGATCAGAGAGTGCCAACACCAGTTTAGACATCATCGATGGAACTGCAGCACGTTGGATCGTGACCACACGGTCTTTGGACGTGTCTTGCTTCGAAGTAAGTCCATGTGTGGGAACAGTTTTTTTGTTACGGACTGTATAGTCCAGGGACCATGGAACCACATTCAAAATTGCTTAGGCTCATTAGACTCTTACACTTTCCCACAATGATGTAGTATCACAATTCACACATGAATAAAGACATAAAATATTTTACAGATTAACCCAATGAATTTAACAACTGTTTTTGTCAGTCTTATTGATAAATTAAGTTTCCGGTAATCACAGAAGATATATAGGCATTTAGAGCATGTTCAATCTTTTTTTTTTTGATCATCAAAGACTTCAGAAATGTCTTCAAAACAACAGAAAGATGACAAAGACCTCTCAGTAAGAATAGTTGATAAGGAACGGCACCAAATAGTTTCAACAGCTGAAATTAGACTTTTGTCATTGCTGATGCTATAGATAATAATAATAAAGGGCGGCTGTGGCAGAGTAGTAAGGGGAGTCATCCTGGAACCAGAAGGTCACCGGTTCGATCCCCCGTTCCAGCCGTCTCAGTCGTTGTGTCATTGGGCAAGACACTTCACCCGCCTTGCCTACTGATGGTGGTCAGAGGGTCCGGTGGTGCCGGTGCATGGCAGCCCCA
>JARVJO010000024.1:13570275-13587457 GCA_031762555.1 Cynodonichthys magdalenae
ATTTTGCATCTGTTTAGCATCGTCACGGTTGCTAGGCGACCAGACATACGCCGGGTAAGGGCGGGAATAAAGCTGAATGCTAGATCGTCCAAATTCACAGTGACTTTCTTCCGGTCTTCCCTGTCTACCAAGGACCCAGCCCATCTCGACCGGGTAGACCGGGTAGACCGGGTCCTTCGGAGGACCCAGCCTCTCGTTTTGGACACAGCCAACATAGACCACAACTAAGTGATGGCAGCACACCGGAATTCCAATGAAAACCCTTTTTATGTTTATTTAAATGTATACAAAGTTTAGAGTAACTTCTTGTAAGGAGTAGGTGGTTAGGGTAACAACAAAAACATTAGATTAGGTTTTAAACTTGCAAAAACATTTTATAAAGGTTTCACATCTTTTTTAAATTAAAATTTAATGTATAGTCCTAAGTAATTGGGCTCACTACAAATAGAGAATAAGCTATATATTGCTGTTGTTTTTTTTCTAAGTTGTAAAACCCATAGCTTAAATTACATCAATAATCCAAACCCCTTTTTCAGGCTGTGAAGCGCTTCATGAAGCTGGAGTGCAAATGCCACGGCGTGAGCGGCTCTTGCACACTGCGGACATGCTGGATGGCCATGGCAGACTTCAGGAAGACCGGTGACTACTTGAGGAGGAAATACAACGGGGCAGTTGAGGTGACAATGAATCAGGATGGGACAGGTTTCACTGTAGCCAACAAAGCCTTCAGAAAGGCCACCAAAAACGACCTGGTCTACTTTGAGAACTCTCCAGATTACTGCCTCCAAGACAAAGCTGCAGGTAAGACAGAGAAGGGGGCAGAATGAAAGACAGAGGAGTAGTTTCTTATGACTGTTGATGGATTGCCCAGACTCTGTTATGTTTTAGGGGTGTTAGGTGTATGTTGTGTGTATTCTCATGCATGACTAGTGTGTTTTGTGTGCATGGATGTCGGTGGATGTAGGTGTGTGGGTGTAATGGTAGTCGGATAACACAGCAGGCCTCCCCTGTGATGTTGGTGGAAGCTATCCTTCTCCCCTGAGGACATGGTCGTTCTGTGACCATCTGACCTCTGTCAGCCTATCAATGAACAAACACACACAGCCCTGTGGTCAAAAGATGCCTCAATCAACTTTTTGCACAATTTAACAAGTTATATGTGACGGTTTCAAACTTACTGGTTGATAGATGAAGCTGTGCGGGACACATTTTTGGGATATTTACCTTCATTATTAGGAAGCTTTTTCCAGTTCTTCTTCCTTTTTGTTCTCTGATCCCTTCATCGTCTCATCCATCCTCCCCCCTCCTCTTTCTCACCTTCTCAATGGAATCCACAGCCTAGGGACACAAGCAGCTAATTTAAAAAAAAGTCACTTCTCTGTGTCTGTCACAGTTTTTCTCCCTCTCTGTCGGCCTGAACTAAGCATAGCTGGAGGGCAGAGTGGGCCTCAGAGTGTGAGAGCCTGTCTGTCTGTCACGCTCCACTGTCCATTTAACCCTCACACACAGACGCGCACACACACATACACACACACAGACACAGAGTTGCTTCAAAGGGAGCAGTGGCTTGGGAAAGGCAGTGTAACTACAGGCCACTCTACCAACACTGCATAGTTGTGTGTGTGGGTCTGTTGTTCTACGGGCAGCTTGTTGTGATAGGTACCAGTTCAAACAGAGAACTTCTCACACCAAACATGAACACAAATCTCTGTGAAGATGACATTCACCGAAGACACAGACAATATGCCACACCACTGGGTAACGGCCAACTGGCAAGCTCTACAGAACAATCCATGCTGGTGACTGGTGTTTTTAGTTGATTCAACACCGTAACCACACAGAATAAAACTCTGTCATGGTCAAATATCTTAAGTTTTACTCAAAAATGGATAGTTTACATACCACCTTCAGATTTAGTCATTATGTCAGACGTGGTAAAAGTTCTGCACTTTTAGCTTCGTTAGCACACACTCATTTCATTAAAGGTTGCCTTGAATTGTTGCTACACTCATTTCTTAACTTTTTGGTCTTATTTTGGAAGAAAAAACATTTTATTTAATTAGTGGGGTTTTAAAATAGAGCAACGCCACTGTTCTTGAAAATGTTCAAATTAGCACATTCATGAGCTGCATTCATAAATTCTGTTGTTTTCTGTTTTGTGAACTGAACCCAGCTTGCTGTGGGAAAATTAAATAATATACTTTCTAAAAGAGACTGGCTGCTGTAAGCTGAGAGACTATTAAGATAATTCTTAGCTAATTCAAGCAGAAGTTATATCTCCAGTATATTCCTTTGAGGACTTGATGGTCTGCTTCAGGCTGTTACACTTTTATGTACGTTTGTCTTTGTGGGGCCTGTTACTGATCAAATGCATGCCTTTCATGCTTGCTTTAGATGTAATTCTAAAAAAAAGCTTATGACTTAACCCTAAAACTGAAAGCTTATGCTGTTTGGAATCTGCGTCTTCTTTAAGAACCCTAAGTGAATCCAGTTCTTACAGATAGGTGCAGCAATGTAAGGGACTGCTGCGTCAGCAATGTTTTTAATACCAACTTTAGTGTTTTACCTTCTGAAAATAAGGAAAAATATGCAAAGAACTATTTTTAAGGTGTTGCTTTATAATAAAATGCATGTTATGTGAGCAAGTAAACGATGCTGGCAAAATGCTGATGTTGCATGATAAAGTGGGTCTGCTGATGCTTGCATATCATCAACCAATATTTAACCTTTATTTTATTTCTTAGAGATTAGCTCATTTAAAAACGTAAATCAGTTTCAACCAGTTTATTTTGAGGATTGTAAATGTCATTCATAACTTTAAAAAAGTAACTTGTGGACATACATTAAATCAGTTTTAATCTGTGTGAAAACTGAACTATGGATTTGTACTTGTTGAGTGAAGTTGTACAATGCCAAGTGAAGCCTAAGCTTTGCCATTCCAGAAGAATCAATTCTGCCTGTAAAGCATGAATGCGTTATAAAAATTTTAATTTTTACAAAATAGGCCAATGAGTTTTGGTCATATAAAATGGACTCTCAGGCCAAATTTTGTAAATGTAATTTGCAGCTAATAAGGATTAAAAAGGTATCAGCAGATTTGCAGCACAACTTGACCAACCCAGAAACATATTAATCTTTCATGAAAAAAGTAAGAAAATAAGTTTCAAATACTGGTGGAATGTTTGCCAATTGTTATTTTAGATGCATTTAATGATTTTGTTTAAACATATTAGGTATTTGTTTTTGTATCTTTGGTCAAGTAAAATTTTAGTTATGCCTGTAAATATATATATATATATATATATATGTATATATACATAAAAAAGTGTCTTCTGCTTTTGCATATAAGCATCTTAAACAATAAAGCTTCCATTCTTGTTTATATCATGACGTATTGGAAATAAACAGTTTAAAACTCTGTGCAGGGTCCCTTGGCACAGCTGGACGGATCTGCAATAAGACGTCGCGCGGCACCGATGGCTGCGAGGTCATGTGCTGTGGGCGTGGCTACGACACTACACGAGTCAAGCAAATCACCAAGTGCGAATGCAAGTTCAAATGGTGCTGCTCCGTGGAGTGCAAGGACTGCGAGGAGGCTGTGGACATACACACCTGCAAGGCACCTAAACGAGCAGAGTGGCTGGATCAGACCTGAGGACACACACACACATACACACCCTTTCTGCTCCCTGTAATGCAACCCCACCCATTTCCCCATTTGCAGGACATCCTGTGGGACATGGCATTCTGGGAAACTTTGGCCGAAAAAAAATGCTCTGCGTCGTCACCACCCTTCTCTTCCCTCACCTTGTTTCATCATTGCATGGCAATTTTTTTTGACCTGTCTGTGAAAGCACTAGGACCCAGTACCCATCAATATGAACTAATGCACATTAGCTACAGTTGGTGAATGGCTTTGTGATTGAACTGCTGGGATCTGATGAACAGAAATAGCAGAGATCCAACTTCGGCTTTCGTCGTAGATTCAGTACAGACAGCCTTCTTTTTTTTTCTCCTGTGTGTGGTTCTGTGATTTAAATGGTTTGCTGCTTTCATGATGCTTTAAAGGCAAATCTTTACATTACCTGAGCCTTCAAACATATGCAGTATTATTACAGCAACATCACATCATGTACTCACATATTTTGCTTGTTTTTTATGTATCAAAGAAAATGATCAGACAGTGGAAAAGTACTTTAGAAAGTGCAATTTAAAAAGTGGACATCTAATTTTGCACTTGGCAAACTGTGTGGCCAGACAGGAATCAGGGGTGAGAACTACAGCAAGAGAAACGGACACCTGAAAAAAAATCAAATAAATGAATGGACGTGTCACTGGAGCGGTTAATGAAATGGAAAAGAAGAAGGTGGAGAAGAAAAAAAACACGTTTAAAAAGCTTTATTTAAATTGTAAAGTGTTGTTTCATTCCTCATCTGTAGATGAGACTGCACTACATCAGCCGACACTGGGAGAGAGACGAGCACTCCCGTAGCTGCGATCACACAGTGTACTTTAGTTTTTTTGTGTGTGAGATGAAAAACTGCTGCTGAGAAGAAAACGAAGGCCTTGACGGTCACTCGTCGACCACAACGAAGATTTCACCTCTCTGCTCTGGAGCTTGCTTGTGTAACATTTTTGTATATTGTCTTATCCAAACAGATGTTCATATGAAATATATGGTGTATTAGTATGATAGTGGCATGTTTTTTTTTTGCGTGTGTGTTCAAGCTGATTTTTATAGAATGTTTTGGGAAAATAATCCAGCTGAATCTATCTTGACTTAATAGAACAGTGAATATGTTTTGATTTATTGTTAACGTAACGTGAGACACGTTAAAGTTTTTCCTCACCACCTTGAGCTGAAAGACACTGGACAGAAGCACTGATAATACAATATAGGTTGGTAACAAAGGATGATTCTGTGTGGATCAGGGTGGGTGGGGGGTGTTATATCAGTCAAGGAGAAGGAAGTGTTTTATTAAAGGCCCAGTCTAAAACCCCAACCCCTGCTGGCCCTCTCCCACCCCTCGTGGAATTCCAGGTGGGTCCCAGGCTAATGACTAGATGGCTGTAATTACCCAGGGCTGTTGATAGCTGGTGATGGGACATGGTTGTGCCACAGAGGACCTAGTGTGGGCTCCTGCTGGGACCACATTTAATCAAAGGCTTCTTGGCCGGCTTATCAAAGGGAATACTTTCCAGCAATCTTCTCAGTCTCAGCCCCCTTGGCTCCCCCAGACTCCAGTCCAGTCTCTGCTACATTAGAGTCCAAAGGCTTGTGATGATGTGAATTCTAAAGGACACAAGTGCAAAATGAAAGTAGGTACATTTTTAAAAGGACAGACTTTATTCGCTCAATGTTGTTACGAACTTAACTCCACCATTGTAATAAAATTAATTGTGAAGTGAGTGCCACATTAAAGTCTGATAAGATTATAAATTCAGGCCAACAACATTGCTGTAAAGTACTCTGAATCTACAGCTAAAGGGAAAGAAGACGGCATACTCTTTCAATACTGCTTCATGACTATTTGACAGAACCACAAGAGCTCATTGGTTAACACTGATGCCTCACATCAATAAGGTCCTGGGTTCAATCCCTGGTTTGGACCTGGGGTCTTTCTGTGCAGAGTTTGCATGTTGTCCTCGTGCTTGCGTGAGTTTTCTCTGGGTACTCCAGTTTCCCCCACAAGCCAAAAAACATTTACAATAGGTTGCTTTCACCCTTGCAAAAGAGATCTCAATGGGATTTGCCTGGTTAAATAAATGTCAATAAATAAAATTCAGGGTTTATAAATTGCCTCGTTTACTTTAAAAAAACATCCCTAAAGTTTTTATTGCCACAAGAATATCATTATCTTGTGGCTGAGGAGACCCATGTTCTAAAGATATGAAAACAAAACTAGTAATCTTTATTGGTGCACAATAATAGAATAACAATGAGAAAGAAAGTGAGCTAATGAAAGGCATCAAGCAGCTCAAGAGTTTCAACTATTAAAACCACTTTATTTTCATGGATTTTTTTATTATAAAACACAAAGACTAAAAGTAAACTATAAAAATAATGCAAACGTTAAATTGTTGTTACTTATTTGCTCAAAATTCTGGTGTTTCTTTGTTGTAGACAGACGTGAGAAACTGTTTTATAAACTGTCAGCTCTCTTGTAATTCAACAATGAGAAGCAGTCAAAATAGGACAATCACTTCTTTCTGTACTATTTTGAGGTAAAAACACAATGTACATCAACACGGATATATATATATTTTTTTCATTTCAAGGCTGTCAGATTGGTACAAAGACGTGTTGCTGACATATGTTTACACTATTAACCACACAGAGAGCACATGTGGCCTCCAATATTTGTTCCACATTATGACAATTATTCTCAACTGTGCTAGCCTCCTATTTATAATGCTTGTCCTATATTTTCTCTTGCTTGACTCTGCTGGTGTCTCAAAACTTGACAGTCGCCAAGATTTATTGAACATATGTCAGGGCTGCAATTCATGTCAGTCTGAGTTCTGCCAGAGAACATCTCTGAGACTACAGAAAAGAGATTACGCACACATCCGTGGATGCGCGCATTGATGGACAAACATATCGGAGGTCCAACAAATAGACGGGAAAAGGGATGACTGGAGAGTTTTGTTTTAAAGTTCAGTCCTTTCAGATCAACAAAAAAAACAAAAGTTGTGAGACAGTGAGAGGAACCGCGATGACTCACGTCAGTGAGTGTAGGACTGAAAGACGTGTATAGGGTTACTGAAAGACCGAGCAGACCAGTTTATCTGTAGATCTTAATCTAAACTGAGCTGTGTTCCCCACAATTCATCATCATTACCACATCCCTCAACCTCTCTCCTCCTTTCCTGCCTCTGATACAGATGTTTGTTGGTGGGAATCATGCTGGACAGCTACATTGGGGTGGTCCGGGTGTCAGCCATGCGATCTGTTTTGCACACAGTCACATGTACACACCTGCAGGCAAAGACAGTGCCCCCCCTCAAACTCACCTATCACTTGTCTGGTAAAACCTTCGGTATGTTAGCAGTGTTTCTGCTCTGTCACTCACGGTTCATGAGCAGAAAGGGAACACAAACATCCCTCAGGGCCAGCAGAACCTCAGTCCTTCTTTTTGTCTCTCTTTTTTTCTGTGCTTCTTGGTTAAAGCTGTAGGTGGGGGACTGGTGAGGTCAGGGGTCATGAAATTTAGGTGTATCAGCATATGATGAATGCTGATCTGGTGCCTGGTGCCCTCTATTATCCATTTTGCTGTTTGCCGTTGGGCATCAGGTGGCGCAGCTTTGTTGCAAAGACATTTGAGGTGCAAGAGAGCAGCAAATGGTACAATCCTCCAATGAAATTCAACCCAAAATTTCTGGGACCTGCCAAAATCTTGCACAAACAGAAAGAGAATAAAAGTATGAATTATGCTGCCTTTGAGATGGAATAATGGTAAATCTAGAACACAACATTTGTCTGATAAAAAGAAATGTTCCACTTTCACAACCTCACCAGTCTGCTTCACCTTCAGTTTCTTTGTTCTGTAATTCCTGGTTCACAGCTGCACAATTTAGCAACCATCACAGTGTATGGTACTAAGTGTCAAGTACAACAGAGGCAACAGCAACTTTGTTTTTGCACAATGCTGGTCCAGCATTCCACTCATTGCCAAATCAGTCATTTGATCTGGCATTTTGCCGAAAAAATGAGGGGGAGTTGAGGTTTTAACTTCTGAAGGTGCAACAGTAATTCATTTTCATTCTCTGTTAAGGCTAAACATTTCCGGTGTTTTCAAATTGCTCTAGTTCCTGAAACGTGCAACTGCACTGACCTACCTAAATCTATTTTCCATGAGTAAAAAGTGATTTGACTCAACATCAATTTGTCATCTATAGTTTATCTGTGGTATAACTCATTCAGTGCTCTGCAAGTATAGCATTATTGGAATATTGTAAAGCTTTTGAAGTGGGCTTCTGTCAAGTTACTTACATGGAGTACAGACAGCAGTAGTAGTGTTTGAAGAACATGATCCATGGTTGCCAGATAGAAAATGACAAATTTTTGTAATGTTGCTTTAAAATTATTGTGTTTTGACCCAAACTATTGTTATGTGCTACGTGAGGATGCGTCTTCTTCAACAGGGGTTGTGATGGGAGTAAGATGAGGTGTCATGAATGGTGAACATGTGCACAGAAGGTGTGTGTGTGTGTGTGGGGGGGGGGATGTAGATGTTCACATGAACCGAAATTAGCTGTTTTTGGTGAAAGGAAAAGGAAATGCTTTTCAGGCTTTAAAAAGTATTTTTAGTATATATGCCCAGAGTCTTGCTTTGACTCATTCATGCATCTTTGAGAAATCCTATAACGTCCTGAGGCAGCCATGCAGGGGAGCAAAAACAGCTGGTTGGGCCTAGAATCGCCTTTTAGGTGCAGCTCCTTCTCTGCGCTTTGTCTCCAAGCCAAGCTTCCCCATCACAGAGCACGCCAACACCGCGGCTCCTGCAGGCTATCGGCAGCAACAACTAGCAAACACCTGTTGAAACTGCACATCTGCTGAGCTCGTAACACTAACAGCTTCTCACTCCAGTCCTTTTCAGATTAAAAAATGCCTATGAGAAAATGCATTTTTGGATGCCAAGGAGACTACCCTTTTTGTAAACTTCCCATGGATGACATGGTTCTTAAAAAATGGTTGGACTAGTAACCCTCAGACGAAAAAAAAATATGTATATATACATTTATTTGTGCAAGCCACTTTACAGATGATAGCTTTCTGAACAAAAGGGAATTTAACAGTGGACTAATAAGATTATCACTAAAAGATGATGCAATTCCAACACAGAATTACACAAACACTGTTCTTGTCTGCCCAGGTAAGCTGAAAAACAACTCAAACTGTTCTATTTGTTTGTTTGGTCTATCTGTGGTCTATGGTTATCACTCGTAACTTATATTACGGTCTGTGTTTTTTAGTTGGCTTACATCATATTTTAGTAATAAATAAATTAGCCTAACATTGACGTGTGTCTCTGTGAGGATGACTGGGAGATATCTAACTAAGCTGAAATGTCCCCTGTTCTCGCTCCAGTTCTTCCGAAAATGTATTTTCCAGTCTGGCGTATGGTTTAGTTTTATCCTGAGTCACAATTTTCCAAAACTGATATTGTATAATGTTGCTACTTTTTTACTATTATTACAACAAAGTAGGCTACGACACTCTAGGTTGTAAACGACATGAAGCTGTTGTGATGAAGAGCAGAAATGGGCGTGACAGAAGTGGTAGGAGGTTCTTAAAGAGACAGAGGCCAATTTTAAGGCATTTAGAAACGGCTGTGATGTGAAGTCAAGTTTGTTTTTGATTTAAACAGATAAACAGCATTTTAATAACAACTGAAACTGACATAGTTACTTTATTATGGTATATAATTAAATGATATGCATGAGAAACACTTAATATCGAGCCTTTGAATCATGTTTAGTGGGTGGATAGTGTGGCTAAAAGAAAACTCAGTAGTTTTGCAAAACAAAAAATATTTAAGGGAATTATAAGGACGAAGAGTCTTTGCTAAACAAATGCTGGTCAGGAGTTTTTGCAGCATTTTTTCCCCATAATTCAAACTTTTTTATTGTTTCCATTTTGATCAAAATATTTCACTGCCAATTAATTTTGGAGTGCATGTCTGTTTTATGCTATCATTTTGAGTTTTTCTGACCTTTCAGAGCAGCACTAGTGCACTTTTTTCCTTAGACATATAAGCAAAAAAACATAATGAAAAGCTGTACTTGTTTAATGTTTAATTCAAACTTATAATTAAAAAGTAAAGGCTCACTTTTGACAGCAGAGTCATAAAATGGATTGTGAAAGTTTTTGTAAACACACTGCAAACTTGTCATGAGCTGTGTCTCTACAGCATATAGCAGAGCTTTTCTTGGGATTAGTTTCCCAGCCTCATGTCAGCTTCATGCTTCAAGAAACATTTTTGCTACATAGACACAGGTAGTTGCTGTAGGTTCGGTGTGGGCTGCCATGTGACAAGGTTTGTAAATGCTCGTGACGGTGCTAGCGTGTTTATCTCTTATCCCTGTGTGGGAATTTACAAGCACATCTCGCAAGGCACAAACAACAGTGACCTGAAAAAATAGTCAAAATTCCACCAACATACCAGGGAATTTAGGGGTTTTGGGCGGACAATACACACGAGAGACTGAGGTGTGGGAAACGGGGTAGATACAGGGTCAGGGTCAACTTGTGTAGGCCTCACAGACACAGATACCAGTGAGTGATACCAGCTGACACGCACTGACGCTGACACTAACAGTGATACCATAGCTACCTGAGTGACGTTGATTGATGGTTCTGAGCACTTCCAGAGTGCATACAGTCATTAAACCAGAACTCAGTTTGTTGTCACGATTTAAATCAGCTATGAATCCATCGTGATCCACTCCTAAAAATGCCAGCCTGGGAGAAAATATTGTTTGATGCCATTGTAAAAGCTGAGCCAAGAATACATGAAGGCAAATGAGTTAAAAGTGAAAACGTGTTAGAACGCCTTCCTATGTACACTCCACCGTGTTCACAACTGTCTATTTATTATTATTTCAAGTGTTTATCACTGGAGACGACATACCACTCTCCAGGACTCTTCAACTTTAAAAACACAAACTATTAAAGATACACACAAGTTCAGTCGAACTATGAATCCTGAACTCATCACACAAACAAACACATTCCATGTGGAATGTGGAAGCCTGTTTTGTTGGTATTTGGAGGTGCAGCTTTCAAATCTTCCAAGGATATATTACACATTTTTGGTAGAAATTAAACTGCCACATAGAATTATATAGCCTAATCACCATTTTATGTATTTTTTTTAATACATTAACAGCAAAGTGCAGAAATGCTGTCGTGCGTCTCCATGTCTCTGCTTCACGTTCCACCAGCGATGAGCCAGAACATCAAGACTCGGGACACAGTACAGTAGCCTTAGTCGCTCAGTAAACAGTGGTAAACAGAGCGAGCGCTCAGCATGATATTGGCGAATCCTGCGTGCAAAACATTTACACAGAACTGCCACGGGAACAATATCATTTCAGTTTTACAATAAAGAGTCGGCGTAACAAAAACAGCAGAGGGAAAGGCATCTATCCTTCTCCTTGTTCATACAGTAGAGTTGTTTATCTACTGGCCTCCCATGTTTTGAAAAATACAACAAAAAAACATTAGTAATTAGGCAAATTATAACAAAAAACACATGTTTTCTCTATAGCTCACAAAGCTTTAAGTGAATTTTAAAAGTGAAACAAGCCCTAAAGCACAAGTCTATAGAAAATATGACAATCATAAAAAAAATGTAATCTTTGCCAGAATTTTCTCCAAACAGAAAAGCTCAATGAAAAGAAGGGCTTGTATCGGTGTCTTTACGTCTGAATGAACTGCGGAAGGTGAATCATATCCAGTCATGCAGAAAAGTGCAGACACATCTTGTTTTGGCAATAACATCTCGTGTCCATGTTTTCCTTCAATTACCGTGGCCAACTGCTGACAATGTTTTGATTGTCGTTTGGAGAGAGAGATTTGTTCCTCTCGTGCTGAGAGTGCAGTGACAGGCAGCAGCATCAACTTTGCAGTACAAGCCAGATACGTGTTATTAAATGAGCAAATACATCTCTCTATATAAAATTATGTTACATGGAATCAAAAGAAGGTTTAATGGCTGATTGTTTGAATAGTGGAAAATATCAGCTGATTAAATCAGTGGGTTGATTAATCAGTCCACCTCTGGTCTAAATGTTTGTGAAACAGCATTCACGTGAGCTGCAATAATTATTTTTCAGATTGGAGCTGGTTCGGGGGCTGCAGCAGTCAACTTAGACTTCACATAGGCTTGTCAATCCAGTTCAAATTTAATTTCTTCAAACTGAGGCATGTTGCAACAAGGCAGGCAAACCAGGCAATTGCCTCGGGCCCAAAACTGACCCGGGGCCCTGCCTATGATAACAAACTGTATGAGTGTCCATTTAAAGTTGATGTTGGTCAATGCAAGAAAGTGCCTCAATACAGTTATCAAAATCCTATTTGAGGGGGCCCCCTCAGGGGTTTGCTACCTTGCATCTACACCTGACTCCCTCACTGTGTCTCAATTCAGGGGCTGCATCCTACTGAGTGTAAATATGTCAGTCGCTTGTGTCACTGCCCCCGCGTCATACGCCGTCTCAATTTGTGGACTCATGCCGCTGAAGAATGCAGTCCACCGAATCCTGAAAATGAAGGTTGCATCTGACTGTCCTTCCTGACCGAGAATTCACTGCGCAGTCAGCAAACTGAACAGAAAAATGAGATGTCCAGTGAAAAGAAGTTTGAAGATATGTCCCAACGCATTTTAAGTCTGAAGGCACGTGATATAAAACCGATCACTGTGGTATCGGGGTAACGCGTGGTCATGCAAACATATGTCATGTAAAGGTTAGATCCTCTCATTTCACAGCCATTTTAGGCCACAGCCGAAGGCAGGCACTTATGTCAGTTTAGCAGAAATTGGTGGGGGGCCACAAGGCCCACTTTGCCTAGGGCTCCTAAAGTGCCTTAAAAAGGCCCTAGAGCTATCTAGAATCTCAAAAGCTATCTAAAGGTAGGATATGGTTTGCAATCGGTCCACTGAACCCCACTTCACTTTAAGCTTGGCAGCATGATGGATCAGTGGTTAGCACTGATGCTTCACAGCAAGAAGGTCCTGGGTTCAATCCTCCTCGCTTCTCTAGGTACTCCAGTTTCCTCCCACAAACAAAAATATAAATGTTAGGTTACCACCAGGACTTCCTTGCTAAAGAGATCTCAGTGGGACTTGCCTTGTTAAGTAAAAATTAATAATACATAAGTTTAATGGTGCCAGTAAAGGTTATAATAATGGTCAAAGTTATGTAAAAAAATTTTCTTCCTCGGCACAATGTTAATGACTTTAAATGTCTCATGGACATGTTTGTGTTGAAATAAAATAGTTAAGTGAGTGGTGTAAAAATAGAAGGCAGAGAGGCCTCCTGACTGCTGTAAAACACAGCCTGTTCTTTATGGACCTAAGAGGAAACTGGACACATTTTAGGCCAGGCTGAGGAAGTTTGTTTAAGGAAAACAATTTGTTAGGTGCCAAAGTGCGTAAAGTCTACTAGTTTATCATTTGTTGGTCAACTACTTTAAAGATTTCCAGGATCAGGTACCTTTAAAAACACCTTTTAAAGTGATCTTCCTGATGATGTTAGGGACATGTAGCACCAACCAAATCAACTGGATTTGATTTTTGTGTGAACTTGGGTGGGTACATTTTTTCACAAATTTAAATGATGCTCGCATTTTCAATATTGGCTTGGAGCGCCATATCTATTGAGTGTTTGAAACGGGATAGTTTAGACAAGAATAAACATCAGTCTAATGTGTTTATCAGAGACTAAAGCATACACCACCAGCTGTTTATCAGACTGAGAATCCAGTCGTATACAACAACAACAACAGCTCCGAGGAACATGTAATCTGATGGAGCCACACACTGTAGGGGAAGGTAGTTCTGAGAGAGAGGTTGTGTGTTTTCTTTTTTTTTTCTTTGATTGTTTGGGGAAAACTGACAGTATTACCACAATGCATGTGAATATCCAGCTGCTGTGGGATATGTTCCAGCTCTGTAGTTTAGACTGAAAAGGGAGAGTGATGAAGTGAATGACAGCCGCTGTGTGCTGGAAACGTTTCTTCCTCCTTGTGCTATAATCTGATCAACAAATCAATAAACACAATTCCGCAACAACACACACGGTTTGACGAAACTGTATGCAGCTGTACACGAAGGAAAACATATGGGGGAAAAAAAACTAAACATGAACACTATAACTGCAGGGATTCTTCACATAAAATAACAAACACCTTGCATCACCTCACAACCTCGATGCAGCTTATTATCCTGGCCCACATTAAGTCAGGAAAATGTTGGGAAGAGTTTACTATTATCAATGTAAAACTGAAAAAAAATGACATCCATCAATGTTCATCAATGCCCCCCTTTAATTCCAAGCCAGTAGCAGTTTCACGTTTCACCCCCCATGCCTCATAACTGCTTTAAAATAAAAAACAACACGGAGTGAAAGCAGAAAATGAGTGCAACAGCTTGAGAGGAAATTGTAACAGAGGTAAAGTCACATCAGCAGTTTGGTAGTATTAATCAACATTTTTTTCTCATGGTCCTTTTATCAAATAGGTAAAACAAACAAACAAAAAACAATCAATAATTATTCATTGATTCGATACTGAACGGAATTTGCGATCAATAAATGGAATGAAGCAGAAAACCAATTGAATCTCTTCTAAAAACTTTATTCTTGTCTCCAGCTCCAGCAGCACACAGCAGGCCTCAGAGTAAAATAACCTTTGTCTTATATGAATATAAAAAAAAACAGAGCCCAGACTGTCCCAGGCTGCTCTAAAACAGGGACTGCACACAAGAACTAACAAAAAAAACCTCTCCTCAATAATAATGATGATTCAACTTTTTAATATATGTCTCTTCCTGGTTACACCCCTGAAGGTGGTAACCTTTTACGTCAGACGTTAGCGTCACCAACTTTTGTTTATGCAGACAGAAAGAACACATCGATAACACACATCAACTAGCATTCTCTGTTTTAAACTTGATGGCTGCAATGATCAGAATATGTAAAAATACAATACTGGATGTAACATTCAGTCAATCAGTTACAAAATTTCCTGTAATATGCTTATTATGATACATTTTTCAGCCATATCGTCCAGCCCCAATTCCTGCTGACATCAACTCTCTCCAACCCTGAACATGATTAAGCAGGTATATAAACTGTTGAATTAATGGGTCGCCAAGGCTCATTGATGGGAAACTTCTATTTCTGCTTGTTCAATAAAAAACATGTCAGAAAAAAATAAAAACTTCCATTGGCTTTATTATGTATACAATGAATGCTATTTTCTACCAGCTTTGCAGAATGTCTGACAGCCTCAGTGACTGTCTGCATTTATTTCTGGTTATTTTATCTTGTGTGTTTAATCTGACATACAGGTTTCAGTGTTTGTGTATACAGTAGTATGTATGTGTGGATAATGAAGTTGGACAGTTGCTGCGCTTTAAATGTCTATTTTTGTTTTTCCTGTGGGCAAGGACCTCCCACGCTGATGTTTGCAGAAAAATATATATTATTGTTATCAGATAGGCACTTTACATTTAAGTAAGTGCATGTGACATGCGCAGGCAGATAGTTGTGAATGGATGATAAAGAAAATTTATAGGCTGCACTACATCTGTCCTGAACATCACATTAATAGAGAATCATCAAGAACAAAGAGCTAAGAATTTAGAAAATGATACAGTAGAATCCTTGTTTAAACATATCGTGGATAATATTAAAATGTAAATCTGACACACTGAATGACAGCTGAGCAACATAGTATGAAATGCATGTTTAATAGTCTAATCTCATCTGCTGTTTTCTATATACGACAAACCAGGAGCAAAAGTACAAATTCCAAAAAATGTATCAGATGATCCGTTAAACGAGGAGTGTCTTAAGAAAGTGTGATGAGGAAGTGACAAGTTTCCTATGACAACAGACTGTCGAGGACGTTACAAAGATAACTTCAATGCCACCTTTTGAATGTAAAATACAACAAGAGAATGTAGAATGAACTCTGCATGGACAGAAGCACTGATGGAGTCACGGTGTGCCAACATCATTTTTTAATGTTAAGGAACAAGAAAAAGTAGTAAAAAAACCCTCAATAAAGTAAGTACCAACCCACAATACAAGTTACAATCCATCTTAGCTAATACAAATTTAGCATAAAAAGTATGTAATTGTTGTGTTTGGTAGATTATTTTTTAGTTGTAAAAATGCTTCTTAGCAATAAATCTTATACCACTGGAAAGCGTGTTCATTTCCCTTTAAAATGGTGCCACATTTATAAGGAACATGCCGTTGTGGGATGAGCAGTTGAGCTGATTATGTGTTTTGTGCCATAAAAATTTGCCAAATCTTCTCTGCCATTGCCAACTTGTTTTGAGCTTCTGGTATATCCCCAGGTGTTGCAAATCAGCTACTCCATATAGGACTTATAGTCAAGAAGCATTGTTACAACAAAGAAATAATTTACAAAACACAAATGTTCTTATTTTTTGTGCTAAGTATATATATTGTGAAAATGTTAAATGTTGCTATAGTTAGCAGATGTATGTTTTACTCTGTTTGCTGGGTAGGCAGGATATTTTTAGTGAGATTATGTATTATTACCATGTTACTGTGATCAGCTGACTTTTTTATTTTTTTTCCAAAAAGCTTTATTTGAGCTTCAATCTTGCTCAAAACAGTTCCAAAAATGAAGACAATTTTTGACTTTTTATCTGATTTCTTCATTTTTTTCTGAAATAAGCCTTCTGAACTTGTTGTTTACTTGCTACTTGTTCCATGATAGTATTTTCTACTCATACAAAGCAAAACATCAGTTGAGAATTTTGCAGAATAAATAAGATCGTGAAGAGGAAAAAATTGGTCATAATTTTCAATTAGTAGACCTCTTGTGTGACACCTTTAAGCCTAAATAGACTGCAATATTTGCTTTGTTTTTGTATGTTGCAGCTTACATGCTGTGTATTATGAGTAGCTTCTACAAGCAGAGCTAATGAAGGCAGCACAATGTCAATAAAATACACGAGGCTGAGGATTATATGTGCTGTAATGCTGGCTACGCTAACAGTGACAGAGACAGATTAGGTGTCTGAGGGACAGACGACCTTACAGCCAACCTCCACTCACTCATTTACTGAGATAAAGAGCAAGATTCACACACACACATATAAAAGATAACATCTAACCAGTTATGCTGAGCGTTAACTCAAATTTTAAACATATATGTGTAAGTGGATTAGGCTAAGTTGAATAGAAATTAGTTACAACCTACTGGCAACATAGTGCCTATCTGTCAGCAAGACAGTGAAATAATTAACACAATTTGTTTTAGTAGATCATCAGAAAACTGAGCACGATTAAGTCCAAGTTTCGCATGCAAAGCGCTGTTATGGATTAGTGTGTGTGTGTGCGTGTGTGTGTGTGTGGACGGGTTTTTCCTACTACGTGGGGAAAATTTCCTCAAAAAAAGCAGCCTCGTGGGGACTGA
>JARVJO010000024.1:13599696-13639315 GCA_031762555.1 Cynodonichthys magdalenae
GATTGGCTGATTAGAAATTAAGTGTTAACGAGCAGTTGGACAGGTGTACCTAATAAAGTGGCCGGTGAGTGTATACTCGGACAGAAAAAAACGTCCAAAATGACGTAATCACCGATCCGCTGTCTGTTGTGGTATTGAAGTATAAATCAAACATATCTGATACCACCTGAGATCACGCAGAACATTAGTTTAAAACTCCCACATGAAAGGTTGTAGGCAATGCACATTTTTTAAGCAGTACTTATGGTTTAATTGTTTCATTTTTATTATCAGTTAAACAAAAAATAACCAGATATCTTTAATATATTTGGCATTATGTACCCATTTTTTTTTCTTTCCACCTTCTTTATCTGCAGGTTCCTGGTGTGTCTGAGAACCGCCCATCTGTTCTGAGGGGAGATTCGCTGCTGGTGTACCCTCAGGGAGAACCAGTGGACTTGAAGTACCGTGGTTACGTTCACAACGTGCAGCTGGACAGCGTGAGACTGGGCTTTTCCTCAAAGTAAAATAATGACACTTCAGTAACTAATAAAATAAACATGATCACGTGTTTGCTAAAAAACATGCTTGCCAGTAAAATTCAGTCCCTGCCTCCATTTCATTGCAGGTTGCTGGATTTCTTCATGGAAGGGATGAAATTCAACGTGGAGTTCACCATCAACCGCCTCACTGTGCGCGTTCAGCACAGAGCAGTAGAACTGGCAGCTGCCTCCAACCTGAGGAGTGTGCTGTTCCCTGATGTAAACCCTTCCTCATGTCTGAAACCTGAGCTTCCCACGCTCAGGTAACATACAGCAGAAAACCTGCATGCTTCTTTATTTACATGGCAAATAAAACCACTCTATCTGGGTATGTGGTTCTCCAAAGGTCTTGCATACAAATACTAAAGGGGACATATGCTTTTAAATACTTCCTTTTCATATTTAAATTCAGGATGTTGTATCAACACCAACTAAATTGATGTCTAAAGTAAGTTTTTTTTGTCATCCTAGCATTATTTGCATCTTACTACTTTGCTGTGTTGGTCCATAGGAAAAAAAAAAACAGATCAATCAGATGAAGTCTTTTAGAAAATCCTTATTACTGGTGGATGTTGCTGAAGCAGTGTTTTGGGAAAACAAAAAAGACTTTCCCCACTAATGGGGCACATTTCCAATAAAAATAAAATTTAATTAGGCACTTTGAAGAGGTTCAGATGCTGCGTGACGGCACGTGGGTTAATACACTCAACAACCAAAATCTTTGACTTATCCACTTGTAGCATCCTTGATTTTGGACCATAAAATCACTGCGAGAAATAAAAATGGTTTAAATTGGTTAGCTGAAAGGTTTGACCATACAGTCTTTGGCCGTTCAGTTGCAAATTCTCTGACGTAATAGTTTAAAAAAAAATAATTGAAAATGGAGAAAACTGAATGGGCTAAAAAATATGACCCAAACAGAAAATAAGGATATCTATATAGCACCTGGAGAAAATAAATTACAATTTTCTGCACTCTTAAAGAATCCGAGTATGCAACAGAATGTATTTAATGATGAAAAACATGAATTTTGCATATGTTTCCTTTAAAAGTGTATATTTTTGTTCTATTTGCAAAACAAGTTTGGTTGATGATAATTGGGAGGCAGATTAAAATGGGGAAAAAAACTGATGTTTAAGATTCATTATCTTTTCTTTTTCATTTTTGATATTGTTTTTGTAGATTGTTTGATTGGCAGCTGGAGAAAAACCCAGAACAGTATCAAGCAGTGCAACACATAGTGGCTGGCTCCTCCAAACCTGCTCCCTACCTTGTGTTTGGCCCTCCTGGAACAGGTACAGTGAGTTCCAACAAACTGCTTTTCTGAAAAGTTTTTTCTTTTTAATTATGCTATGTTTTTTTTTTCATACATAGAACACAAAGTAGCTACATATCTTGGTTCTTTTATACAAAGGACACAAGATATGCTACATACTGTACTTTTGTTCTTTTATACAAAGGACACAAGGTATGCTACGTATCTTAGTTCTTTCATACAAAGGACACAAGGTATGCTACGTATCTTAGTTATTTTATACAAAGGACAAGGTACAAAAGAATGGAAAAAATAGTTTATCTTAGTGTCTTCCATAATGAAGTACAACATTTTATTTTCTTACTTTTTCCCCATCTGCGTGGGAAGCACAAGTGTTCAGTTGGTTTAAATCGGCTGTAGAACAATGGAGTCTGCTGAGCTTTTTGGCACAGATGTGACTTTCTTTCAGCGCTGCATTCCTTTTAGAGTCAGGCAGTGGAGCTTATCCAGGTTGTTTCTCTGTTGAGGTAAAACTGTCACTGTGGTGGAGGCCATCAAGCAGATCGAGAAGACGCAGGCCTCCTGCCACATTCTGGCTTGTGCTCCTTCAAACAGCGCGGCCGACCTGCTGTGCACCAAGATTCTGGAGCACGTGGACTCTCATAAAGTGTACCGCATGTACGCCAGCAGCCGGGACCCAAAACAAGTCCCTGAAATCCTGAAGGTCTGTGCTCCTGTACCTCACTTCCATTTCAGTTTGTAAAATGAACTGTGCCATTGTTTATTTTCATAATGCCACTGTTGGTCCAACGCATCATCAGTTACTGTTGTTTTTCTGCCCCCTAGTGGACTTAAAATGTTTAGCAGTTTTATAATATGTATTTGGACATTGTGCTGCCTCACAGGATTGCTCTAACCTGGTGGGGGAGTGTTATGTTTATCCTGCCAAAGAGAAGCTGATGGAGTACAGGATTATAGTCGTCACCCTGTTAACTGCTGGAAGGTATTTTCTTCGCGTGATGCTTTTGTTTTTAAACCTCTGTATCACATTAATGCATTATGCCTGTTTGAAGTTTGTAAATCCAAACGGTGACTGGTTAACATGAAAGAGGATTTGTTTCATCTTTGCAGGTTTGTGTCAGGAGCCATTCCTGCTGGACATTTTACTCACGTGTTTGTGGATGAGGCCGGACACGCTGTGGAGACGGAGTGTTTAGTCCCAGTCGCAGGTACAGAAAAAACAAACAGCACGGTGTTCTGGATCAGCACTAAACTGGCATTTAAAAAAAAAAAATGTTTTTGTTGTTTCTGGTGCAAAGGGTTGCTCGACGCAGAATCTGGACAGCTCGTTCTGGCTGGAGACCCCAAGCAGCTCGGGCCCATTCTAAGATCTCCTTTTGCAATAAAATACGGGATGGGTGAGACGATGTTCTTTTTGCAAAGCTTTATAGCAGATTTAAGAATTTTGCAGTTCTATCAGGTTAAACGGATGTGCTGTCTCTAGGAGTGTCCTTCTTGGAGCGCCTGATGACTGATTTCCCTCTGTACCACAAGAACGAGGGCATCTACGACAACCGCTTCGTCACCAAACTGCTGCGCAACTACAGGCAAGCTTGAAGAGCTGAGCTCTGTGTTACTTATTGACAAAATCCAGGTGCTTGAGTTTTCTGAATCCTGCTGCTTATTTTTCAGATCTCATCCTGCCATTCTAAAGATTCCCAATGAGCTTTTCTATGATGGAGAACTGCAGGCTTGCGCGGATGAATATTCACGCAACTTCTACTGTGGATGGGAGTACCTTCCTAAGCAGGTATTCATTGTTCTTAACTGAACATTTGATTTTATCATGAAGCCAAAATAAAAAAAAACATCAGATTCAAATTAAAGGATTAGCATTTCCTGAAGAACTTTTAGGTTATAGACAAAAGTTTTTAATTTCAAAGCTGTATTGTTTACTAATTGGAATGCTAGTTTTACTTAAATACTTATTAGCCAGTGTACACAAAGAAAGCTTTGTGGTGGTGTTTTGAAGTTTACTGAGCAAAACATCTCAAAAGGTGCACCACCCATCAAACAAAGTACTTTTTAAGAACTTTTTTTCCCCCTTATTTTTCCAGGGCTTCCCAGTGATCTTTCATGGGGTAACCGGTGCTGATGATCGTGAGGCCAGCAGCCCTTCATTCTTTAATGTTGCAGAAGTGGAAGTGCTGATGGATTATGTGAGAAAACTCCTGCAGTCACAAGGCAAGAAGGGCCTGGCTAAAATGGCACCCAAAGATATCGGCATCATCGCCCCCTACAGGAAGCAGGTATGAATTATTTCCCATAAAACACAAGATGAGTTTATGGCTTCTTTTTCAGATCACCTTGGTTGGTGCAGAAGCGAACACTCTTTTAGCCACGAGTAGATTAAACGGTGCAGCTGTTTTGTCTTGTATAGGTGCAGAAAATTCGTAAGGGACTGGAAAAAGTTGGGAAAGACTTCAAGTTTACGGACATGAATTGTCTGAAGGCAAGTAAACTGAAATTAAAGGTCATCCATATAGAGTAGCCAGTTTGCTTTGAATATATCCATGTGTGTGTGTGTGTGTGTGTGTGTGTCAGGTCGGTTCGGTGGAGGAGTTTCAAGGCCAGGAGAGAAGAGTTATCTTGGTGTCCACAGTCCGAAGCAGCTCAAATTACATGGATTTTGACAAAAAATTCAATCTGGGCTTTGTCAAGAATGAGAAGGTAAGCAGCACGAGCTCACACACACACACACACACACACACACACACACATTGAAAGTCTTTCACACATCATTCCATCATGTCTTCCAGAGATTCAATGTGGCTGTGACTCGAGCCAAAGCCTTGCTGATTGTGGTGGGACACCCCGTAGTTCTGAACACAGACCCTACCTGGGCTCGGTAAGTTTTACCTGCATATAAAAGTACTTTTGTTTAAGAGGACAGTTTATTAAACAGTCCTTTCTCTTATAATTTCTCTGCAGCTTCCTTCAGTACTGCAAAGATGAAAAGGGCTACACTGGATTTATTCCTCCAGATGAAGATGATGCAGAGATAGAACTCAGACTTAGCATGCTCTACATCAGCATTGAGGGTCTTGGTAAAAAACATTTTATCAGCTTGCTTAAATTAATTGATCGCCTTGTTTTTAAATAAATTTTGCTTCCTGATTTACTTTGTCTTTTTAGTTGTGACTGAAGAGAGTGTTGTTCAGCAGCAACTGGACCCAGAATGGAGGAGCGACATGTGAGCAATACAAGTCTGGATTAGACGCACCGGGAAGACTCCCGTTATGTAAACTGGACTTTCATCAGCTGTTAGTTTAACCCTTATGGTCAGCCATCTCAGGGTTGTTTCAATGTTTTTGATCAAAAGATTAACTTTTTTAAAAGACAAAATTATTATTATAAAGTGAATAAATAATTCAGGGAATTTTGATGCATGAAGCTTGCCATGACTTTTTAATTCATTGTAACACAAATTATACTTATCAAACATTTCTGAACTGCTTATGAATTTGTGAAATTGTATTTTTTCAAACTAAGGTATAATAAAAAAAAAGTCCAAATTTGTCTTGCAGTTAGTGTTCTAAGTACAGTATTTTTTTCACTATACTTCAAACATTAAAACCCAACTTTTAAATACAGCAAGTTTGCTGTACTGCAAAACAAATCCAGTTAAAATATAGAATTTCAAAAATACTTTTTTTTTTCCCGTATACATAAATTCAACACATTTCACTTCTGTTTGCAAAGCATCATTTTTAAAGAGGTTTGATACTGAACACTGGGACTGTCCAGATATTAGACTTGGCCCACTACATTCCAATCTGTTAATCCTAAAGTTTTATACAGAAGAAAGGCAAACAGCTATAGTTATGATGGTGGCAAGACCAGTGGGTCATTAATACACCAACATACAGGTGGTTGTTTGAAACAAATAGCATCTTTCTAATTACAAGGAGCTGCCAAAGTGGCTGTCAGTTGTGCATTTTGTTCAATCTTTTAAAAAACAAATCTAAATGTGTACAGAGTGCATCCATCCTCAGTAAATTCAGTGCACAGTGAGGTTGGATTACTGTACACTGCAACTAAAACAGTACTGCGATCAGTGAGGAGGCTGCACTGTAGTTGAGGGAAAAGCTTTGTTGATGTCTGCCAGAACCAGAGTGAGCACAGCTGCCAGTACTGTCCACAACAACAGACCACTGTCTCTAGTGCCAGTTCAAGCCATCACCATGAACAAGAGTTACAGTCCAAAGACTCTCCCTACAAATACTTGCTGCTTTTTCAGTGTTCTGCATGTAGGCTGCAGTAAATTCATCAAGTGTGAACAGGCTAATTTTAGTCTTTAGTGGATGAACAAATTGTAAAATACGGTTCTGCTGACAGAACAAATTTTAGTGTATAAAATTAATAGTGATCCAAAACAGAAGAATGCAACAGAAGCTGGTGTATAAAAGGTAATGAAGTGGTACATGAAGAAAGTTCAGGATAAGTACAAAAAGGCAACAAATCTAAAACAGCCTTATGTCTGAAAATAAAGAGATGTCGTTAGTGGGCAGGAGGAGCCCACAGGACTTTCTCTGTAAACAAATAATCGTGACACACAGGCAGACGCTTGGCATTTGTAAATTATATGCACATTTAAATAGAAACCGTACATTCATACAGAAAGTAGGGTCCAGTCCTTTACACAAGCAGGCTGATCTGATGTTGCAAAAAAACAGAACAAGAAACAAACAATAACTAGGTGAGTTGTAAAAGAAAACTTTAACAAAAGGGCTGATTTGTTTTGCTTTTAAACAGAAGTGGCAGTCTTTTATGTTTGCTTGCATCTGTAGAGTAAGTACAGTCTATGGAAGCCAGTGATTTAGTTTTTTTCTAAGTTTGCTCTGTGTGTCTGGGAGGGTCTTCCCATAGGTGATGATGAACCAACAGATACTGGCCCCCTTCACAGTAGCTGGCAGCCGCCCCTCTTCTTGCGCTTCCGAACCTGCAGTGCTGCTCTAGTGGCCATCTCAAACACATCCCGCACACCATCCTTCGTCTTAGCTGAGCACTCCAGGTAACCAAAAGCGCTGATACGGTTCGCCATGTCCCTGCCCTCCTCCGACTTCACTGGTTCCTGGGATATACAGAAAGGGTTAAACATCTCACTTCAGGTATGCAGATAATAGGCAGTAAAGATCAAACATGCTGAGAATATAATTATGCTTGATGCGGAAACACACTTGTTTCATCTTGGCCAACTCCCTACGTGTGTGTTCATCATTTCTAAGGTCCTTTTTGTTGCCCACAAGGATGATGGGGACGTTGGGACAGAAGTGTTTCACTTCAGGTGTCCATTTCTCTGGAATGTTCTCTGTGAAAATTTAAAACACGAAAATATAGTCAGAGCCCAGTTCATACCAAAATGTATCCCCTATAAGGAGAGTAGGAGGAGTTTCCTCTGATTGTGCCAACAAACATCAAGAGGTCATTGACCTCTGGCTGATGGTGTGGTCTGAGCATGCTGACAAAAATCAGCTGTTTCCTTGGAAGCAGATGTAATTATGCCCAAGAAAGCTATGAGACATTACCCTTAATAAAACACTGTGGGAGAAAACCAAATGGCCAAAGTTTAGAAAAAATAAAAACATCTTTTCACATTAGATGTGACTCATTTCGAGGCCAAGAACAAACTGTTCTAAATCTAACATTTTAAAACACAACCTAGAGACGGCACTAAAGCCATCATAAGTGGATTTATTATATTTATTTAAATAAATTAATCAACTAAATTTAAAGCAATAACAAAATTAGAGATAATCTCAAAAGACTTTGCCACAATATCACATAGCCCCAATTTTCCACATTTCAGTGGATATTTGGCGATACATTCACATCTCTATGGTGTTTAGGTTGGCCAAATTATGTTTAATTTTATAATTAACTGTATTTAGGATCTGACTTTGAGTGTAACTACAGCAGCTAAGCAAAAGTACCACGGGCCAGTCTCTTTAGTAACATTTCCTGTTATCACACAAAATCTGACTAAACTTTTAAATAGTGAAATATTGTTTTTATGAAGTCTGCAAACAACCAAAAACACCAACAGCCTTTGTGAACAAGTATTTTCAGCCTTACCTAAACTGTCAGGGCTGTCTATGGAGAAACACATAAGGATAACGTCAGTGTCAGGGTAGGAGAGGGGCCGCAGTCGATCGTAGTCTTCCTGGCCTGCTGTGTCCCACAGGGCCAACTCCACCTGAGAGAAAAGCAGGGGAAGAAAAACTACAGATTTAAGAGGCAGCAAGAACAGAGTATAAATTTAGCCTCATTTTAAAAATTAGGTATTCACACATCAACTAAAAAAATTAAAAAGGTATAAAAACAATACTGCCAGTAAGAGAAGCCTTTTAGACCGGATGGAAATAAAGGACGGAACATTTTATTCATGCATTATCAGATAAAAGAAACATCTCTTCAGTGGTGGAAGAGTTTCCCACTGGGCCTTTAGGCTGTTAATCAAGCGGGTGGCAGTCCCAAAGCATCTGGCCTGCTCTATATAAAACAAATGCCCAGCAAAAAATCAAATAAAACAGCTCAGCAAAAACACCACCATGTTTAGTACACCAATAAGGTCAATTCATGCTAAATTTATCATTATATAGGTTTGAGCTTGAACTATATCTTGACCCAATGTTATCCTCCTATATTTTGATGGGTTTTCTTTACAGCAGACACATAACTGAAACAATTACAGATAAACTGTTCCTGCTGCAGCCAAAAACTGGATAAAAACTGTTATCATCCCCAGTGAGCAACTCCAGTATCTAAGCAGCTTATCTGGACTGCAGACTTCTCACTGCACTCTTTTATTGCCAAGTCTTTGTTGTTGGATCACTGACTACTTACTTTGGCACGAGTAACTAGACCCAGTGGCACAGTCAGTGTTTTCTAATCACAGGGAGATTCATCCTAGAGCAATATAACATATTTGGTCAAAAGCTTTATGACAAACCCTTATATCTACTTAAAAAGACAACAGGAGAGCAGCCACCAGAGACACCAGGTAACTTTAGGCCCAAACAATCCTCCAACATGCATTTGATTTAAAAATCTGCATGAAAAAAGCAAGAAAATGACGGAAAGTAGTTACTGTCTGCCATTTAAAATGATAAAAAACAAGGAATTAAAAAGTTGCTGGGTATAATCAGCCGTTTCAGTTTACCTCCAAGTTTGCATTTTTATTTCACCCTTCTCAATAAGATGTTTAGTGTATTACCATAAACTTAAATTAAATAATACAGCAATACTTCCAAGTTTATGATAAAAGTTGACATTTTTCACTTTAAACTAAATTTCCATCTTGAATTGTTTTTGTTTAGGTTCATGCTTATTAAAAGCTAAATAAAAATGCAGTTCTATCTCAAAAACATGTGAAGAGAAAAACCTGATTTGCTATTTTCCTTGGTCGGCTTTTATGCAGCAAGAGTCAACTTTATTAAAGTTGTGTTTTGTTGTTCACCTTTTAAATCAAATTAAAATATTTTGGGTTGAAACAATAGATTGGAGAAGAGTGTGTTTCAAACTGCACTAACTTATCAAAATCAGTAATGATAATGATAATAATAATAAATTTTATTTAAAGGTGACTTTCATGGCACTCAAGGACACCATACAGAAACGTTGTTTGGCCTAATAATCCAGTTTGTCATTTTTTCCTTATCAGGTTATTTTTCATAGAAAAATTGTTTAAATGAGTTTAAAAGGAGGGGGGAAAAAAGACCAAGTAAAAATTATAATAACATTTGGGATTTTACCAAAAAAATATATATATAGCAAGAAGGGTGTATTATGTCTTGTCAACCAGACTCAAAAGTATTTTTTTAATAAAACTCACACCATCACAAACACATTTGTACACCAATTCATCTTATGTAGAACAATTAACTTGATAGAATCAGAACTTTACAGAGCTAATTCCAAGTTTGCAGCACAGGAAGCAGTAAGAGGAAATAGGATATTAGTCATGATGGGTGGCAATGGATAGAGGGCTTCAACTCTGATCAGGAAGGTAGCATAGATCCACTTCCTGTTGTTGGCTTAAAGTCTGTCTGATACAATGAAGTGAACGAAAGGTTTGCTCACATTATGCATTTATCCCAAAAAAAAAAAATCACAATAACCAGGTTCTATACGGTCACGTAAAACTGCCTGATCTGACTTTTCTTCAAGGGTTAAGCTAAACTCAAATCCCTGCTGTGTTCCAAGTGTTCCAATTCCTAATCATACTTATTCTGCAGTAACACATCATGTGTTTATTTCACCTCAACTTGTTTTATAATTTAAAAAATGTAATATACAAAGTAATTTTCATTACCTGTAACATAGCCTGTAATTTTAACAGTCAACTAAAGGTGGTGTAGTTTATAAGTTCAAATTTTTCATCAGAGTTTCAGTTGTGTGAAAACCTAGTTGCCCAAAAGAACCTACATAATTACGCTGATTATTAGGGCTATGCATTGGCAAATATTTAGTGATATGATACTTATGACACAGGAGTCATGAGATGATATATATTGCGATACTGTAAGCAAGGCAGTATACTTCCCTTTTTTTCTCCAAAAAATCTAATTAAAAAACTCTGTTTGAGGTTTCATATTTCATCTATGTTTTCAATGGTTAGGTCAAATGTACCATTTGTTTGATAATGTATACAATCCCATTAGTTTCATAATATATTTGTGGCAGCTTGTAGATTCATAATATTAATTTATTATAAAAGATATGGTCACCAACCACTAACAGTCGTCTATACCTTGTGCTAAAGTTCAGTAAACGAATCGAATGAAGTCTGTCTGCATTTCTGTCACGAAGCACCTTAACGAGGTAGAGCAACTACGCCAGTCATTTCAATTGTGTTAGCATCATACGCTATGGCTCCTCAGGCCTGATTGCTAGCAACTAGTGGTTAGAGGCTAATATACAACAGAAAAATGAACCGCTGCATGAAAGTTTAAATTTAAAACCTTAATTAAAAATCGATACAGTGCTTTAGAGAATGGATACAGCATCAGGAAATGAAATATTGCAATATTTCAGTGCATCAATATTTTTGTACACACCTACTGATTATATGTATAGACTTTGTTCATGTCATAGTTTATTATCTTCAATAAACATTTTTAACATTTTGTACCTGTTTTCCATCAACTTCAATGTCAGCAATGTAGTTTTCAAACACAGTGGGGACGTAGACCTCCGGGAACTGATCCTTACTGAAGACGATAAGCAGACAAGTCTTCCCACACGCACCATCTCCAACTATCACCAGCTTCTTTCTGATTGCAGCCATCTACAAAAACACAGGGAGATGTTTACATGTTGAGGCTTGTCACAGCAGGAAACTGAGTTCAAACGAGGACATATGGAGAAGGATTGTGACCATAAAAAGTGTGAGAGTAAGAAGGAAAAACAAAAAAGATGACCCAAGTCTGTTTTAGAGCTGCACCCTCTTCCTTTTCCTGGGTTGTGTTTTGTGTATGAGATGAAAAACAGAGTAGAAACAGAACCAGGGGTGGTAGACTTGTAAAAACTGCTGCTCGACTTGCTTCCTTCTGCACAGGCTCCGTCAATCACATTTTCTTGTTGTGTCACCTCTACATCTTAAGGAGTGATGCACAGCTCTTACTTTTGTCAGACATGGCTCTATTAAACATGTCTCTGCTTCATCTTTTCTTTTATCCGTGAAAGGTGTGTGATCCAAGATAAATGTTGCAAGAGATGGAGTGACTATCTCACACAACAAAAATCCTGTCTGACAGGCTGAAAAATAAGGAAGAGAAGGCAGAAAGAGACAACGTTTTGGATGGCAGCCAGTAGCTATAAGCTATCTTGACCCACACAGACAAAAATCTTTGCCATCACACGTCAAGGAGTTCCAAACAAATTTAAGGTGTAGAAAACAATGATGATGAACCAATAAACTATTGTCAGACTCTAAAGTTCCTGCTACCACTGAGCTCCTCAGCATTTTTCAGACTTATTTTACTGGTTTGCTACATCCAGGTTTTATTCCTTTTCAGAAAGTTTTTACCTGTATGTAACTGCAGTTTAGGTGAATAAACTGAGTTGTATTTCATTTCCAAAGGTTAAAGTTCAAATCTATCTTGTTCATTGTCCCACTTGGAAACCAATTGCAGGAAAAAATAGACTGCTGTGTTTTTGCTAAATAATTTCTAGGAATATAATAATAAAATATATGATAAAAATGCCATTCAGTTAAAGAAGCTTAACACTTGTCTGATCAGACATGTTTCTCAAAACAATCCAGTAATGCATATCAAACTATCCAAAAACAGATGAAATATTTCTTGTCCCAACATTTCCTTGTTTGCATACTCTGCAAATCAGCACTTGCAATGGAAATTTCATTTCTCACAACTATACACAAATGTTAATGAATGTCCCTGTGTTGGTTATTTTTTGATTATCTGCAGCCACAGCTACAATTTCCACTACCAGAACAAAAAAGACAACAGTTCAGTTAGATTTTTATTTCTACACATCAAATTAGGCCAGTGTGTTGTTAGGAGTCTCTGGAGAGAGCCACCTGTTCTCTGTGATAGGAGGCTGCTGCTGCTCCTACATACAGTACATCATTCTGTCATTGCCAGCGGGAAGGTGCACACAAACACCTTCAAAAACACTTTCAGTAACTAACACAGAAAAGTTAAAAAATAAGTTATGGCTACTGCTGCAGATTTAGAAATGAAAGAATGCTGCTTATTGATAGTTATGAATCTCAGCACAATGCTTACCGTTACAATGGCAGGACATTTCACTTAGTGAGGTTACAGTTCCTTTTAGTTTAGCATTTCTCTGTGTTAAGTGAGTGTGCGTGTGTGTGTGTGTGTGTGTGTGTGTGGTCACGGTGTCAAGACAAGGACAAGAAAAAAAACTCTCCCAAAAGGTGGATATATTATGCAGTCAAATGTTGAATGAAACCACTTAAACACTGAGGAAACAAACAATAAGCAGATATTAAATATCTGCTTATTGTATACAGATGTTAATTTTGACATATTATATAATATAATCAAAACTGCAATAACATGTTTAAAGATTATAAGCACTTTTCAGATACAGAAAACATGATTTTGTTTGTTTTGAAAGACAGAACAAGGTGAGAATATTATTTCATGTTTATTCAACAAATTTTGATTATGAATTTTTTCTTATATACTATCCACAAGTTTCTGGAAAAGCAAATGGAGGCTGCCATGACAGTCCCTAGTCCCGCCCAGAGCCCTCCCGACTGTTCGGTATTTCCGGTGTGCAAGAAATTAATTAATTCAGTTGAACTGGTGGCTTGAGCAGTTCAATCATGAGTTTGGGTTTAACCTGTGTTTTTATCGGCTGCCACAACAATTGAAGAAAACTGTGAAATGGTTTGGAAACATTTTGACTGGAACAAGAAGTAGTAAAGGTTTGTTCATGTCCAGTGTCCAGTGTTCTACAAACTACACTTTATGCCAACGAATGAGGATCATAAACCAACATGGCTGGCAGGTTTAAATCTCAAATGTTAGGTCTCAAAAACTCACAGAAGAGAGTTTGTTTGCTTTGTATACATCATGGCAAGATTAAAAGATGAGGAGCTTAGCCCACATGGGCTAAAAGTGTCAGATTTGTTTTAATAAAATTTATGCTAATGGAGTTACTAGAGGCAGTATATTTATCTTTATCAGTTATTTAAAATGACTGGAGCTGTAGGAGAAACTCCAGTTCATCTTTAAAAGCTACAAGTGAACTAGCACACAGCTAATTTTATGTTTACAATAAGGGTCTGCCTAATCACAATACTTTATTAAAACTATTACAATTCTGAGGGGCTTAGGAACATTTTACTTCCAAAACTGTTGACAATTATGATTTTTGTGTGCGTCTTCGGGAAAGATGAGGTAGTTGAAGTCAGTAGTAGCTAACATCAGAACATAGCTTCATGCTATCTTCCCAGTCCATGAGCAGTTGACAGTGAGCCACTGTAAAATAATTGTCCTTGCCGCTTTTTAAAACATCCTTACAGTATATACACCTCCAATTTGTGGCCATCTATGCCAAATTTTGGTAAAAAAATGCTTTGATAAACAGCGATGGTGTATCCTCGTAATTGTAAACAACAGTCAAGCGGAAATATAGAACCTGCTTCCGCTATGAATTATGGGTAGTGGCGCAAAATTAGGAATACTGTGTATATGTGTGTGTATACACATTCGTGCACAATTTTTTTAAATGCACTGTAGCCTGAGCTTACTCCCACTTGTTGTGCCATGACGGCCCACACCGAATGTAAAATGAATAGCCCAAAGCTAACAACTTTATTCGAAGGGCTTGTTATCAGATCATTTATAAGTTTTGTTACGAAATTGAGGTACCAAGAAATTAAATTGTTCAGGAAACAATTACCGTGAGCCAGAGTATGCATCTGAACTGAAGACCCGACAGCTCCTGCACATTGACCTCAGAGAAAGATCATATACTGCATGCAGACTTCACTTTTACATGTGTTAATAATGATCCTGTCTTGCAGAATATCTGCCTTTGAATAGCAACGGACAAACCTATTCCCAGTACATGTGGCACAGATTCCTGCTTTCCCCCCATCATTTCTCTCCACCTCCACCACACTACAAAGTTTTGCTCAGTTGAGGTAGGCACCAAACAACCTGAGACATAGTGATAGGAGGAACAATAACATTTTCCTTTAAAAAGGCAGTCAACCTACTTTTTTATTACAACTTCATCTATTTATTAGCTAATTTGTACCAGTTCAACTAAAGCACTAATGAGTAACCAACTAATTAAATAAATGAGATCCAAGTACACAAAGGAAACTCAGGTCGCGTGTTCAAAAAGTTAAGGGTGTGATCTAAATTTATGTTTCGGAGGGGTTTAGAAACAAAAGTACAAACAAGTTCAAAACATTTGATCTGCTTTATCTTATTGCTCTGAAAGTGACAAAAGCAGCTCTGCTCCAAAACATCTAAAACACTGCCTTCACCAGCAAAGTGTCATCTATCAGATGAAAAAATACCGTAAGCAAATGCTCAGAAATGGGTTGGTCTGTTAAAACACAGGAAAACATATGCAATGAGGAATTTCACATCTACTTAAAATGTTTTTCCCCTCTACACAAATCATCAAATCTTAATGTTAAAATATTCACAACACATGATTCAGCAAGTCAAGTATTATACTTAAGCTGTGATGGAGTCACAAAAACTAATGTACTCACAAGTTTGAGTTTTTCAGGCTTTCATTAAAAAAAAAGCTTTAGTTTGTCCTGAAGTTAATGCTTTGTGTAATTCAATGCCTCTTAGTGGTAGCACCTACAAATGAGTTAAAACCAAACTCAGGTTTTTTAAAAGATGAATCTGATTCTAGACCCCAGGTTGCTGCAAAGAATTCCAGACAGTGGAGGCTAAAATCACAAAACCTAGATGGAGCTCAAAATAGGGCAGAGCTATTGAGACTCCCCCCACTCGCCTTATTTATCACAGCACACAGCTCAGCTCGAGTATAAAACAAAGGAACAAAAATATCATACTGAATTATGCCATCATTTTTCATCAGTCTATCAGTTCTACTTCAGACAGAAAAAAAAAAATTCAGATAGACGGAGGAATGAAACAGAGGCGTGTGCTGGTTATGGAGAAAACAAGCAAACAGCTGCAGCATCTGTAACAAATGTAGAAATATAAAAACAATGTTCTGTCACCTGATCTTTGACTGTGAATAAATGAATTTGTAAACAAATCATGAGTTGATTTGGAAACCTCTCTTATCAAAACTTGAAAAGACAGGAAAGTATTTCTGCTTTCCAAGTATTTCTCCAAGCTTGCCGTTTCATTATGCAGCGCACATATGCAGCTGCACAGGCCTCAGCTGGACGTGATGAAGCAGCTGACTTTATTGAACCCCGTTCTCCACCCTTTGCTCTGGGAGCTCCCTCTCTGCTATTCATTCTCCTCAAGACTCATCTTTTGCTCCATGTGTTGCAGTGTGATGTCACCAGCAGGAAGCTAATGTAGCACATCCTGAGGGTGCAGCATCCCTCCTATTTTATTTTGTATTTTTTGTAGTTTACATATTCAGGACTAAGAAGAACTGATATGCATGAACTCTCCCATTTAAGTCAACCTTTGCTGACAATATAACTTTGTTGTCTTGTTCATTGTGAGCCAATAAAGCATTTTATCAAATCAAGTGAAGAATCTGAGCCCATTTGCAGGAAACTAAATGCTAAAATATTTCCTAGTCTGTGTGGCAGAAAATATGAAGTTGTTTTCTTTCAGCTGCTCCTTTCTGCAGGGGTCGCCACAGCAAGTGTACTGACATGAAAGATTTGGCAACTCTTTTATGCCAGATGCCCTTCCTGATGCAAATTGGACTCTAACCTGTAGCCTCTGTATTAATTAGTAGGACAAAATAAACTAACAGTTGTTGCCCAATTACAACAAATATTTAAGACAAATTGAGACAGTGAATGATGATCAGCAAGCAGTAAAACACTTAGCTACTGCTGATCTTATCTGCTGCTTTGGAGATTTGTCATATTAACCACCATTAGGTAGTGCACTAGCCTGGTAAAAACCAGCCCCATGTCCTTCACTTTGCTTTGTACAGAGGGTCTGGACTATCGGCTATTGAGAAGCGATTGCTTGCTGGAGGCGTGGCCTCTGTTGAAGTTTAAAATGATTGGACTGGTTGGTCGCCACGTATGTGCGCGCCTGCTCCTCTTTGAAGGAGGCTAAGCTAGGAAGCTACCCGGAAATTCTGTGCGCTGTAAACAACACTACTGAGAGGAGAGAAATACGGAGCTAAACGAGACGGTTGTAAATGATGCTGCAGGCTTTGTCAGACAAATTTGATTTAATTTGGAAGCCTTATCAACACGAACTGGCTTCATTCACTGCCACTGCTAAACTACAAACAGACACAGCGCAGAAAACCGACGTTGCTGTTCAAAACTCCTCCTTCTGTTTGCTGATTGGCCCAGGTAAAAATTCTACCGAAGAAATTCTTGTCTATGGGAGTAATCCCAGACTGAGCAGTGAAGGGAAACTAGAATTGAGCAGAACTGCATAGGAAGGCAAGGGCCAGGCTAGTAGTACACAGATTTTCTGTTACATTTTCTTAATAAAACAAAGAAAGTACACAACTAACACCTAACATAACTCTGGATTTTTTTTTAAATTAATCTATACTTACTTTAAGCATTTACATATTTGTGTAAAAGTTATAAATGTTAGACGAATATTGGTTCAGGTGTAAACTTTTCATGCATGTAAATATTTAGTTGCATTTACATCCAGAATAAAAGGGTTTATGAAAAACTGCTCTTTGCTATGTAGAGCCCTTTTTCTTTAAAGCACATATAAAACAATCTGTGGTCACATCAGCTCTCCAAACTAAACAGGCCTCCATGGAAATCATGGCTGATGGAAAGCTGCCCACACAGATCTGGGACAGGATATTGTGGAGGCTTGTTTTTGAACACCTTGACTGATAGGCATCTACAACTTAACAATGAGTATACTTGCAGCTATCCAAAGACCATGAGTGTTTTAAATAGAAACAAAACAAGAAAAAAAAATGTGAAAAACATATCAAGCGAGCAATCTCTCATGTCAGCGCTCGTCTTTTTGTTTGTAGATTTGGACCAAGACAACTTGTGTACTTCCTTAGTTTTTCAGCACAAAAACTCAGATTTTTTACATGCAGTCAGAAGACAGTAAAACAATCAGAGGTCTGTTGTATGAAAAAAGTAAAAACAGGCAACATTCAAGTAAAATACCCTGCTTTTGATCATTATCCTTCATAAAAATTTCACCCTGACCTAATGAGCTACTTAGCTATCAGTTTGACCTTAATAATGCAAGAAAAATAAAAATATTTGTATTATTTATCAAAGAGGCATCAAGTCGAAGTCGAATCGAGATTTAAAATATTAATGTGATTAGTGACTATCTGACAGAATATTTAATATAGTTTTACTAGATGCTTGAATTTTAATGCAACTTGTTCCCAGGTCAAATAAGATCCCTAAATAGCATCACTGCTAATAATGTTTGCCTCTCACTAAACTTTAGAACCTTGAATAACAATATAACAGGGAAAAAACTAATTTACTGGAATATTATTGAGTTAAACAGCTAGCTGAGTGAGCACCCATTGGTTTAAAGCTGAAAAAATACAATTACAGACAAGTTAATTGACACATATTAATGATAATAGGATCTACATTGTTTAACCTTTCAAATCACTTTAGTTCAAGGTGGCTACAACAGCTAATCCATTATAAAAGTGTCTCTAACTAATTTTACAGATACTGGGCTAAAATATGGCAGGGGTAGTAGTTGAGAATCATCCTTAAGGCATACTCAAAGATCAGGGTAGCCCTTTCTGTCCAGGACTTGTTGGGTACGCAATGATAACACATTCATATAATAGCATTTGGACTAACATTTAATGCTTTTCTGTTCTGCACGTGTCAGTCTAATATCCCCTTCTCTCCCAGAGCTTGTGACTATGTGTAAACTAATGAAAGAAGTCCTGATTAAGTTAAACAGCTTTTTTTCTGCAGATTTAACTTTGGTCCGACAAAACACACTGCTGGGAGTGCAGTTTTGTTTGGGGAAACATGCCAAAACAAGGAAAGGGAGAGATATGAAGGTCTGCGCTAACACAGCAGCACAACAACCAGGGTGTGGTGAATCAGAGAAAGGAATGTCCTCGGGACAGACAAATGTTTTATCAGTTATCTGAAACAGACGAAGAGAGGGCAGACTTTGACCGCACACAACAAAAAAAATGTTAAGTAGCCAAGACTCTTTCCATAATCATCTTGCTTTCTAGGAATTCCTATGTTAAGAAGGATGAAAAAAACACATGATACTAACTAACCCCGCGCTGACTTGTCAAACAGGTTTAATTAAAAAAAGAACCGAAAGTTTGTTTTTCCTGCCAGTGAACCTCAGCAGTGTTTCCTTTAGGCTGAACTCCACATAATTTAATTACGTAATGGAACTGTAAAATGCCGATAAGGTCCAATTCTTAACAATGATAATATAGCTAAGGAGAAGAAGCAGGTGTGTTTCTAGTTTAACAGTGTCGTTCGGTTTTTTTTAATGTATTTTGTTTTGTTTACCAAACATCGAAAATAGTCTTGAAAACTTTTAACTAAGTAACAGGTTTCAACTCGCCGAGCTACTGCTTGTATCTCGGCTCAGTAACTTCTCCACTCGTGCTGCTTTAACCAACTACTTATCAACTACATAAACCTCTCCAGCTCAAATTATGTATAAAATAAATATTTACGGTCTTACCTCGCTGGAAACGCTTTTAAATCCCCCAAGAGCTCAGTGTTTCTGGCTAAATATCGTCCTCCGTTCCCCGTCAAGCTAATCAGAGTGATCAACCGAGAAGCAGACAAACCCGAACCGCTCAAGACCCACCCATTCTGATGCGTTTTAGGTAGACTCGGAAATGTTGCATTTACAGGGGTTCTCGTTGCTGTTTGGCATAAAGACATTTGTATTATTTCTAAGGTGCATTTGATATTTTATATGACGTCTTATATCCTAAAGAAAAACATCAAAACATAATTTATTGTGTTTTCCTCTTTATTTCATATTGTTCACAATCTAATTATGTCTTTATTCTTTGTGCTATAACAATTACACCAAAGGTCACTCAGATGCGCTTCATTTAATTTTTGTAACTTTTAAAGTTTTCAAAAAATAAATATTCTCCTCATAAATAAATTGCTACATTTAGCTTTCAACAAGCCTTTTACGACTTTTAGACAGCAAATTACTACTTTTCCTTCTTTAAGCTTTACATTTTGCTATTTTAACTAGCCAGACTTTTATTTTTACTTGTTAGCTAACCTTTGCTTGTTTACCTAATAAGAAAGCTAAGCGTAACAAAAGAGAAAGACCGAGGCAGACTGAAGCACTCAAAATTATCAACTGTAAGGGAACGCAACACAAGTGTCTTGGACCTTTTGGATTCACGCACTTCCATGCTATTGGCTGAAATCAGCTTAAAGTCCCCTCCCCTTTACGGTTAATAATGACATAATTCAATTTGTACAGGTTGGAAATGTGTATTTATTTTGGTTCATAATAGATCTTCCTAATTAGTTTGTTTTCGTTATACTGACATCATTATTAACATAGTTGTTTTTATTCTTTCTTGTAGGAGGAAATGGACTTTGACCTGTGTGTGCTTTTCTCCCACAGAGCAACAGGAAATCACACAGCAGGGATTTGAGCTTTTCAACATGCCATTCTCTCAGTGAGGTCGCAAGTTCAGACCCTGAAGCACTCTGTCGAAACACAGCAGCAGCCTCGAGGTATTAGAACGTTTCACTTATACAGTCATATAGCACACATGTCACAAGTGTTCATCTTTATTTGTTAAATTAGCACACAGGAAAGGAAAATAAAACCTCTATTACACCCCCCTCCCAAACACACACACACACACACAAAGCATTAGGGTAAAAATAAAGACTTGTAAGTTAATTGCAAGCTCAGTTCAATGTGGTCATAGCACCATTTCAAACTTTACACACACACACACACAAAGCCCAAATCATGAATCTAATTCAGTTCTAAATTTCTGTTCAGTTATTTGATATCTGCACAAAATAGTAAATTCAATTGCAGTACATAATATAATGCTAATTAGTTAAGATATAAGGAAGCCAGGAAATGTAGGAATTATAAATGATCTAGAGCACAATGCATCACAAAGTTCAAACATGGTTAATGTAAAAAGGTCAGTCCTGAGCAGCACATTGGCAACAGTGGAAAAGTATGACTGTTTTGAGAGGAAAAAAACACCATCAGAACCAGGCTCAGGACAAGTAGCCATCTGACATGGCTTGGCCTGGATTGGTCCACATGTAGTTTTTATGGGAACAAAAGAGTATGTATGGAAAAAGGTGCTTTTGGATGTTCAACAAACACACATCTTTGGAAATACAAATCCAGCGCTGAAACGTTTGTGTATTTTCTTGAACACATGCTTCAGTTTTTTGATTAGTGAAGCGTAAAATGATTTTGTGCAGATCATTCAGCTTTGCTAGCATTTGAATTTATGTTTTCAACAAACAGTAGATCATTTTAATAGGTGGAGAACTATTAAAATGAGAGGCTGTCACATTAACCGTGTTACATCTCTTACTCACTTTGTACTGCTCCCTTAAATAGGCATACCATACATAGGTGGAGATCACAGGGGACAGGCTGTTCTAGAGATGTTCCAGAGAAGTTGCATGCAAACATTCTCTGTTTGTTACAGAGCTTTTCTATTTAGTTTCTAATAAAATAATCTGAATAGTAATGTGGGCATCTACTGACCTGTGTGATGATTTCCACTTACGCTGATTTTATAAATCCTTTTAAATACACGTGATTTAAGCACAAATAAGTCATTGCAAAGCCTCATTTGTGAAGTAATATAAAGAAAACAAAATACACAACATAATGTACTTTTTACATCATGTCCTGCCACACTCGTCTTGTTTTATGTTCTAAAACACTGTTCTTCAGCAGATTATATCCTGCCATCATGTACATGTGGAAATAGAAATCACAAGATTGCAGAACAAGCTGTTTGCTTATTCTCCTGAACCTATCCTGTGTACATGTTAGAAAACTGCTTTTGCTAAGCAGCTACTGCTGAAATGACACACACACACACACACAAATGCCCCAAGGGTTATGCATTCATTTTCAAGGTAGTAGAAAGAATGTCCAATTAGGACAACACTTGTTAAATACAATTGAGAACTGTGTTTTTAAGTGAATTTGCTGGTGGGGGATGCCATGGCCAAACAATTCTGCATTTGGCTCTGCAAACATGCTGCTAGAATTACACTGATTACAATTCACTATTGTTTATTAGGGTTTTACTAAGGAAAAGTGATTATTTGAGTTTTTTTGAGTCAGTAAAATAGTCAAACAAGAGCCATCCGGACTGTTCAAGGAAGGCATGAAAGTCACAAACAAAAACCTTCTCAAAACTGCATTTTCTGTTCATAACTCTCTGCTGTTTCATTGCTTAATATCGCTACATTGTTTTCAGAATACTATTTGATACATCAGGGATTAAAAATAGATGACACAAATGCAAATGACACCTTCAGGTACGTCCCTCCATCTATTAGCTGTACTTGCTTCTTCCTTTCAGAGTCATAGGTGCTCATATCCAGCAGTCACTGTGCGAGGGGGGTGGGGTACACCCTGGACAGGTTGCAAGTCCATCACAGGACCATGTAGAGACAAATGAGACAAACAACCATTCATATTCACAATCTACCCAGAAAAGTCCCCAGCTGGGATTCTATACGGCTACCTTCTTGCTTCTGATAAATTGAGAGGCATTTCCTTAAACAGTCACTTTAACTGTATTAGATTTGGGTATTATAGGTAGGTTTTGTGTCTGTGTTGTGAATAATAATCTGCAGTCTACTGTGTCTGCAGCGATGCGGGCGCTGTACCGGTCCGTCGTGGTGAAGAGAGAGCTGAGCCAGATGGCAAAGCTCTCGATTTACCAGTCGATCTACGTTCCTACCCTCATCTATGGTCACAAGCTTTGGGTCGTGACTGAAAGAATGAGATCGCGGATACAAGCGGCCGAAATGAGTTTCCTCCGTAGGGTGGCACGGCTCTCCCTTAGAGATAGGGTGAGAAGCTCGGTCATCCGGGAGGGACTCAGAGTAGAGCCGCTGCTCCTCCACGTTGAGAGGAGCTAGTTGAGGTGGCTCGGGCATCTAGTTAGGATGCCTTCTGGACGCCTCCCTGGTGAGGTTTTCCGGGCACGTCCCACTGGGAGGGGGCCCAGAGGAAGACCCAAGACACGCTGGAGGGACTATGTTTCTCAGCTGGCCTGGGAACGCCTTGGGCCAAGTGGCTGGGGAGAGGGAAGACTGGGTCTCTCTGCTTAGGCTGCTGCCCCTGCGACCCGACCCCAGATAAGCGGAAGAAAATGGACGGACGGATAATAATAATACAGTTTTCAAGTTTGTTAGTCAATTAATTTAAATAACAAATTTGTTTCAAGTTTGTTAGGGTCTCCCATGGCAAACAGGCCTCTGGGACACCTATCACATCAGAGCCCTGTTTCAGAAGCAGGATGAGTGAAAATCCTGAGTAAGTTCTGGGGTAACCCTGTGCATATCCTGGGTTTTCAGTTTCAGAAAGCCAGACAGCTGTTATCTTGAGTTAACTTACCCCCCGCAGCTTATGGACCAACCCTGCTCTGTAGCAGGATTACTTGAACAAATCTTGAGTTTGTCTGAACTTTTAGCTGAGAGCTGCACCAAGAAAGTGTCAGAGGGCGTGTCCTTGTCTAAAGGAGCCAGTAGATGTTGAAGCGCTAATACTATGCAGAAATTATAGGTTGGGAGACAGCGATAAGACCAAGATTAGACATTGAAAATCGGAGAATTTGTATATGTTTTTGGTTTTACAGGTTGTAATTTTTTCTTCAAGTACAACTTGTAGCTGTGTCACAGGAAGTTTTAGGGACAGAATTATTTTAATTTCTACTCTCGCCACTTGAATAATTGTAAAGAATAAAAGTTTAGATTTCTGTGAAATCACGCATTGACTTAATCAGCAATTTTCTGCCTCACAACTAATTTTCTCTTGCAGCAGCAACAGTATTATGTTTTTTCATTTTATTTTTTATCATATGTCAATATTCTCCATATGCCGTCATTAGTATTTCTTGTTCCAGCACAGAGAAATAGACTTCCGACATTATTATTTTTTCCTGTTGCCATTGTGAATCACGTTATCTGACTTCCATTGATAAGGGCTTTGTGCTCTAACTTATCTCAGGGGTAACTTGACTCAGAATTAAGTTACCCAATTCATATCAGCTGTTCTGAAACCGAAAATCCTGAGTATCACAGAACGGGGTAAGTTGTTTCAGAGTATGTGTGTTAACCCAGGGTTTGTTAAGCCTGCTTTCTGAAACGGGGCCCAGGAAACCTCATCAACCTCACTCGTGGGTAAGGAGCTAAAGCTTGTGGGTGACACTGAGCATTACCAGCTAGATAAAGTTGGGCTCACCTCTACTCACAGCTTGGGCTCTTCAACCCAACTCCGGAGAAGGGCTGGACTCTCTCCTACTCTGGAATTGCCCAGGGAGAGAGGCAATGGGCAGGTGTGGGGATGCTCACAAGCCCCCGGCTGTGTGCCTCAGTGTTGGAATTCACAGTGGGAGGTTGAGGACATAAAATCCAAATGGGCCATGTTTAGGGCCTACATTGCAAATGCAGGCTGAAGAAGGAGGCCTTCCGGACTCCTGAAGCAGCTGACAGGTACATGGTGACAAAGAGGGGTTGCAGCTTCGGTGGTTGCAGATGCAAAAACTCAGGCGTAGGAGTAATCGTAGGTGTAGGAGTCAGTGAGGCCATGGAGAAGGACTTTCGATTGGCCTTGAAGAGGTTCTGACAAACCGTACAGCGACTCAGAAAAGGAAAGTGTTCCCTGTCCCAGGCTGTACTTGTTTAGGGTGTGGAACTGCTGACCCAGACTGAGGATATCATTGGGTGGTCGAAAGAATACTTTGAGGATTTCCTGAATACACTCTCCATGTCCACCTCTGAGGAGGTAGAGTCTGAAGACTCGTGGGAAGATGAATCCATTACCATGGCAGAGGTCACCAAAGTTGTCAAAAAGCTCCTTGTTGGGAGGGCACCAGGAGTGGATGAGATTCGCCCGAGATGCTGTAGTCTCTGGATGTTGTGGGGCCGACATGGTTGACATGTCTCTTCAACATCGCATGGAGGACTGGGACAACTCCTGTGGCGTGGCAGACCGGGGTGGTGGTTCCCATTTTTGAAAAGGGGTACAGGAGAGCATAGCAGGAGCTGTGTTTGCATCCTTGGCACAAAGTCGAGCTTGTTCTCAGTGTGGATTGGATACAGCCAGGGCTGTCCCTTGTCTCTGATCCTGTTTATGGACAGGATCTTAAGGCACAGTCGTGGAGAGAAGGGTGTCTGGTTTGGGAACCACAGGGTCTCATCTCTGCTGTATGCAGTTGATGTGGTTCTGTTGGCGTCTTTGGACTAAGACCTTCAGCGTGCACTTGGGTGGTTTGCAGCCGAGTGTGAAGTGGCTGGATGAAAGTCAGTTCCTCTAAGTCTAAGGCCATGGTTCTCGACCAGAAAAGGGTGGAACACCCCCTCCGGGTCGGGAAAGAGTTTAAGTATCTGGTCGTCTTGTTCACGAGTGATGGTACAATAGAACGAGAGATGGATCGACAGATTGGGGCCTCGTCCTCAGCAATGAGGGCATTGTTTTAGTCAGTCAAGGTGAAGGAAGAGCTGAATCATAAGGCAAAGATCTTGATTTACTGGTCTGTCTTCATTCCAACCCTCACCTATGGTCATGAGGCATGGATCATGACCGAAAGAACGAGATCCCGGATACAAGTGGCCGAAACGAACTTTCTTTGTAGGGTGGCCAGGCTCAGCCTTAGAGATAAGGTGAGGAGCTCTGTCATCTGGGGGGAGCTCGGAGTAGAGCTGCTGCTCCTCCTGATTAGTAGGCCTGGACCCCTCCCTTTAGAGGTGTTCCGGGCACCGGTAGGAGGCCCCGAGGAAGGCCCAGGACACGCTGACAGGATTGTATATTTTCTCTGGCCTGAGAATGTCTCGGGGTCCCCCAGGACAAGCTGGAAAGTATCGCTGGGGAGAGGGATGTTTGGGTTTCTGTCCTGGACCTGTTGCCTCTGCAACCTGACTATGGTAAGAGGAAGTAGATAGAGATGGAGAAGTTTGGTAATCAATAAAGCAGCAAATGAGTCCTTGATTTTCTTATGGTGCAGCTTTCTAAATTCTCCTCTTTAAAACCAATTTAGAACTTTTGTTTGTTTTAGTAGCAACTCTTTCTCTGTCAAACAACTTTCCACATCAAAATTTGTATGTGAGGACTACAGCTTGTTTGCAAAGCCTTTATATGTATTTTTTATGGTCACTTTGTTTATTTATTTATTTATAAGACTGATCAAAAATCTTGGTAAAATCCAAACTTAGCATGATCTGCTTTCCACACTAACCTTCAGTAGATCTACAAACACGGAGCAGGAGGAAAAAGGCTGAAGGCTGTTGTCAACTACTGAGTCACTGTTCATGTCCCAGAGGATGTTTACCCATGAGGGCTGTGTCCTCACTTGACCCACATGCCAATAACACTACTGATCCAAGGCAACAGGGTGACACCTAGTGATGTTACAGGTGCAGTACAACCGCCACACTTGAATATGTTAGAAGAAAGCAGCACTGGGAACTGTTTGCACAGATTTGTTTGTCCATTTAAGAATTAGCAGTTTCTTTTTCTAACAAGCATGCTAAAATAATCATTTTATATCTGACTTTCATGTATTGTAGAAGAAAATGCCTCCAGAGAACATAAAGCTTGGTTTAATTTGTTATTAGTGTCTTCTTGTGTTGTCATCACTCACCACAATAAAATCTGGGTAATTCTGTATTTTCTGACTGTAAAAATAAAAATGAACCATAGGGCAGATTGTAATGAAACTAACTTAAAGCAATCACTAGATATAAATCTACAACTGATCAAGAATACACATTTATTTACAAACATATTTAAAATGATGACAATAATTTTGACAGATCTTTTTGTTTGTTTACTGTAATCACTGTGTGTTTCTGTTCAATAACTGCAGATTTAAATATTTTTTCAGAATATTTTGGATGATTTGGGATGGTTTTGTTTCCTGAATTTATTTTTTAACTTTTGTAGCACACAGTTAACACTATGACTGCTAATCTTTAACATGTACTTAGCACAAAAAGAAAATTTGTGTTTGATAGTATTTTTATTTGTTGTAACAATGCTTCTTGGTTATAAATTTTATACAGGGCCCCTATGTGGCAGCACCGGGGTACCAGAAGCTCAAAACAAGTGACAGTAGCAACAGCAAAATAAACTGTTTGGCAAAGAAAATTTGGCAATTTTTTCATTTGTGCAACCCACATACTCAGCTCTACTGCTCATTCCACAAATACATGTTCCTTGCGAATGTGGCACCGTTTTAAGGGGAATTTATCAGGCTTTCAAACTGTATAAGATTTATTGCCCAGAAGCATTGTTACAATAAAGAACTAATTTACCAAACACAAATTTCCTTTCTGTGCTAAGTTTATGTGCTCAGATCTGACCACTAGAGGTCAATCAGAGCTCACATTTAACACTACACCATGCTTTTCTTTTTTCCCATTGACACAATGAATCTTTTGCCTTTTGAAATGTTTTTAAATGTTGTCATTTTAACATTGATAACAAACCTTACTCCACCCCTTTTCATGCTCACTCTTGATTTTTTTGGAAAAAAGTTGTAAGATTAGGTTAAGATTAAAAGCTTGACAAAATTCTCGTAATACGAATCCCATTTCATGACACGACATGCATCACCAGTCTGTCTCTTCCTACTCATGCTTAAAGCTGATCCACCTCCACCCTCCCACCCCCCAAAAAATAGCGCTATTAAAAGCTGAGAATGTGGGTTTGGTGTTCCCCTTGTCTCTAAAGTGTTTTTTTTTATCTCAGCTCCCTCTGGTGTCTTTTTCCTTAGTAAGCTGAAGTCAGTTGAGTAAAAGACACTGTGGGGAAAAGAGAAAAGGTGGAAATTTGCCCCCTGCTGCTTCTCATATAAAATGGTCCCAAACCAGAGCCAATGGTCAGTGCAAGTTATCATTAATCATTGGGGTGGTAGGGGGTGGTGGGATGAGAGGAAGGCAGGTGGGGGAGCCTGAATCTGGGAGGGTCTAGGACGGATGAATGGGTGCACTGTAGTCTCCTCGAGCAGCCAATACAAGCGGAGCAAAGCCGTTTTAATAGTCTTATCTCTCCACAGTGATGCCTCTGTATGAACACATCTGTATGGATGGGATGTTGTGTAAACTACAAGGCAATTTAGACCACTATTACGCTGAATCCTGGCTGGACAGATGCTTGTTTAGCAGACCAAGGCTTCTTCAAATCTATTACCTCCCTCTCGTGAGGCCACACAGCAATAAAATAGACCATATAAAAGAGAGGGAACTGAGAAGACAGTTAAACTTCTATCGTCTTTATCCAGCTGTGCTGCTTGAATATGCAAAGCTGAAGGCGTGGATCTTTGTTTGGGTGAGATGCTTTAATCCAGCTTACGCACCCTGAGCCACAGCTCAGCCGGGCTCGGGATGAGTTATAGGCACAGGATCTGATACAAGTCAAAGAACAATCAACACACCCCAAAACGTCTTTTTCTATTAGTCTTTGAACTTTTAGGGCTCCTCCGTATTTCAGTTTAACATAGAGATAACAAATTGAACCATTTTTCTGTACTTTTTTTTTTCTGCCTGATCCTATCCAGATAAGAGCTAAAGCTGTTTATGAGATTTAGAGAAGAAAAGAGAGAAACACAGAGAAAAAAACTGAGAATAAGAGAGGATTAAAAAAGATTTAGAGAAGGAGTCTGATATATTCCTAACCCTAAACAGGCAGCGTAGAACAATATAATCCCAGATTTTATTTTATTTTTTTCATGCATGTTTTTTTTTTTGAGAGGAAGAATGCTGCGTTTAAAGTCCAGTATCTCACTGTTTTTAGCAGATTGTAAACCTGTCCTTGTTCTCCTGCTGTTCATGTGAGTGACGCTGAGTGCGCAAGATGCAATGAACTCCTGAAGGACTAAATTGACAGGAAAGGAGGAGATAAAAAATGTTTATTGTAGAGAATCAACAGAAAATGCCTTATTCTCCTGTATGCAAAAACATTTTCTCTCGTCCTCTTGTTTCCCTTAAATGGCTACAGAAAAGCCTGGCACAACTGTTCTGGTACTTTCACCACTAAATATTTTAAAAAGCCACAAAAATAAGTCTTGTTTCACTACGGCAGCCTTCCAGCTGGTGCACATATTGTCCTTCGTGTAGGTGGGGGTAACTGACTCCCAACCACACACAGATATCATTACTGGGTGTCATCTTCTCCAAAGTGACTCATGTGACAAAGGTGTCTTTGAACACAACGTGAAAACTTTTTCCGTTCTGCTTACCTACATATTTTTACTATGAATGAAGAAAAATATTGTTTTCTTTAAGATTTGTGAGTTATCTTTTTTCTGTTTCCTTCATTAAGGCAAGTTGTTATATTTATATATGAGAGTTTTTTAATCATTATTTAACCAGGCAAATTCCATTGAGATCACAGATCTCTTTTTCAAGGGAGGCCTAGGCCTGAAGGCAACCTATTATACACATTTTTGGGGAGTGGGGGAGACCGGAGTACCTGGAGAAAACCCATGCAAGCACAAGGAGAACATACAAACTCCACACAGAAAGACAGGTACGAGCCTGGGATCGACCCCAGGACCTTCTTGCTGTGAGGCGTCGATGCTAACCATTGAGCTGTCTTGCTGATGTGTGTGTGGGGGGTGGTGTATGTAGAGAGAGAGAGAGAGAGTGTCTTGATACAAGATCCTCTATAGCATGAAAAGAGTTGTTTTAATTAGTTAATTTTCTAAATCATGACAGTATGTTTACAAGACCTATTATGTTCTGATCCACACAACATTATTGATAAAGACACAAAGCCAGCTTACATATCGAATCCAGTCAGACAGTTTTAAAGCCACTCAACGTCTTTATATTTAGACCTGACCTGAGTGTCAAAAAAGCCAAACAATCTTCTAAAAATGGTCCTCAAAACCAGAACTACCAGTGTATTTCTGTAGAGGACAGTCTGTTCCAGGGTGTCCCTGTTTTACTTCTGTCGTGTGTTCTTCAGTGAACAGGCTGACAGAGAGGCAGAACGGAAGTGTCATTTTGAGAACAGAAGAAAACAGAACATCAAGAAGCAATGCGGCTCTCTCTTCACCTACTCCTTTGAGATACAGTGCATACTGATCAAAATCAGCTTGATATGCGGAAGCTGCTGTTTTGGAGAATCCTTGCAGTTACTTGTGCACGTAATTTCACCACAGAGGAAAAGCAACCAAGGTTTAGTGTGGATTCTAGTCTCTTTGTTCACCAGTAATTATATTAGGAGGAACATAACAAATGAATACAATCATGCAACTACGCAAACCTTAGAAAAAAAGTGTTTTTTTACATAATTTTGAACACCTTCAGGAAGAAAACAAAGTCATCCAGAGTTTTTAAATGAAGTGCTGAATAAGATTCTGATTGACTGATTAGGCTGAATAAAGGACAGAATACACTAGTGATTATGGTGTATTTTTGGTTTATAATGTGAACAATTACAGAGTGATTCTGCAGCTTATTTCTGCTTTGAGCATTTAATGTCTTGTGCAGCTCAATTGTCATGTAGCAATAATGTTTTTGCCTGTGTCTGTGTGTGTTAGCAAAATATCTCATGTCTGAATCAAATGAAAAGACTTTGAATAAACACTTAAAAAGTAATCATTGGATGTCCATCTACGATTGATTTAAGCCCTCTGCATGGTCCATCTGAACCTGCTAAATCTGCTCTTGTCGAAGTTGAGTGACGAAAATCAAGTCATTTTGTTTTCAGCTTTGTGCCGCGTTCACCAGCTCCCAGACAAAGTTTTCTCCCCCCTCCACATGTGAAATTATTGAGTGATTGGTCAGAAGTTCGTGGGCAGGTTTGTTTTTTCTCAAAGTTGCTCAGACAACAATGGCAGCATTTTGATTCAACTACTCTGCTTACATGATTGCAGCTGTTGTGCATCCAAACAACAAGGACAGTTTTGAGGAGCAGTTTTTTGAGACAGTCAGAAAGTACGCCCATCTTTATGACTCAAACAGACAATTCCCACATTGCAAAATATGTCTGGCCAAGTTATGACCCACACAATGCATTAACACTTGACCCAGATACTGCAAAGAATGACGGCCCTTTGGTGATGGCCAGATGTGCTTTGCCAGACGTGATCCTTGCATAAACCAGCACTACATAAACCAAACTATGACTGGCCCAGTTGTGATATACCAACTTAAAAACAGTGCCATCATTGCCAGACCTGGCCTACATTTGGTTGGCAGACGACTTGCCACTCCAGCAGTGCCAAATTAACACAGGCTCTGGCTCACAATTGTCTGCTATGTGGGTTAAAGAGGTAGTCAAATGGCCAAAGCTCATTGTGCACAGAGGAATCTGTCTGCAATGGTGTTCTGTCCATAACATTGTGACCAAATGGTTAATATTGAAGTGTTGTCTTCAATGGAAAGAAACCTGTGCTCTGATGTGTACTACAGTGGGAGGCGTTTCCCAGGAATTCAGCACCATGTGTCTTGTGGACCCTGGAAAGTGTGTGCGACAACAAACATTGAGCAACCACATGACCATGCGTCAACCGTTCGCCTTTGGATGGAGCATGCTGGGACTTAACTTTGGTAGTCAACCTAACCATGAGAGCCACGCCCAATTGACCTGAGAAAACACAAAGGTTTCCTATAATTCAGTCAGTTTTACAGACATTTCGCTAATATCCGATGCAGAAGGTGAGAGACATTCACAACACATAATCGACACATTGCACAACATTTTTGCCTAAAACTTTAAAAAAACTTTAAGAAAGTAATCACTTATCAAAACATGTACAACTGACTAATATTTGCAGTCAAAACAGTTCAAGATGGTTACCACAGTGAATCAACTTTAGCCAAGTGGTTCTAAGTCAGTTGGTTGAACAGATACTGAGGTAAAATTTCATGAGTACTATCTGAGACAGTCACAACATATTGAGCATGACCTCTCATAAAGTCACATGGCCTTTAATGATAATGCTTCCACACACAATTCTTCATTTTGCTGCATTTATTTTTACTTTAATTTAAAATCAAAGTACATTTTGACTTTTGTTGCTACTTAGATTCATTGTACGACCCACAGCAACAATAGTCTTTTAAACCGGAGCAAAGCAGGGCTTTTCCTGCATGTACTGTAAATTACATTTCAAGAGAATGAGTTATGCTGAAAAGGGGATCAGTGAAAGGTGTGTCTAAAATCTCTGTAATGTAATTTTAATGGCTCTAACTGGGGTGTAGTTACTGCTAATGAGAGTCTCAAGCAAGGCTCATCCAGCTTTCATGCTGCGATGTAAGGCCATCAATTAGGAATGAGGGTGGAGACCCGTCTTTTCATGCTCATCAAGGCTTTGAAGGAATTAGTTCTTTTGAACATTTCCATCTTTGAGTGAAACGAGTCATACAATCAAGAGGAAAGAGAAAGAGGGAGGGAGGGAGGGTTGAGCTGGTAGGTTGCACCCTTCTGCTGTCTGACAAAGTTTTCTCTGCTGAGGGCACCACTGTCTTTCAATCCAACTTATACTCTGTGATTCAGGAGCTACTCAAAGTTTCACTTTTTTATATATTTTGAACACAGAAAGTTAAAGCATTTAGAGCAAAAAAAAAGGTTTTCACCAGATGTTTCAATTTAATTTTTCACTGCAGAAATATCTAGATTTGGAGAAATGAAAATAAAGCAGATTTAGTCAGTTACTGTGTTTTTAAAATACCTGGCATTGTATTTTGTTTAATATTAAAACTATCCAGTTTTATAACCTGAGATGACCATGGAAAGCTAAAAATTAAGAAAAACGGTTAAAAGAAAAACAGAGAAAAATAAATGTAGAAGAAACTAGCATTCACATCTCTGTCTTGCATGTCAAATCTTTAAACTATTTACTGATGTTTAACCAGGCAAATCCCATTGAGATCACAGACCTTTTTTTCAAGGGTGGCCTGGGCTTAAAGCCAACCTACTGTGCATATTTTTGTGTTGTGTTGTAAACAAAAATCGCATGTACTCTGTTGTGCTCAAAATGAGAGATTGGGATGACACACAGCTAATATCACATCAAATTGTAGCTCTATATGTAAAATGGACTGAGTTATAAACCATTCTTGTGTTTGTTAAGGTTTATGTGGTGACCACTTTGAATGAGGCTATCTTGAAAAACAAATCAGCTGAAGATGTAAAGCCAATAACAACTTTATGAATGTTTCATTAAAATTTGCTTGTTGTTCATGAGATATTATGCTGACAGACAGACATTGTGGACTTCAACAGTTAATGCCAAAGTTTTAAAGACAGATCTCATACAATCTGTTGGAGTGCATAGTTTGTGTTGGAAATGAGTCTCATCAACTTACACACCAAATTTTAGCTCTCTATTTGTAAATAAAGTGGCTCATTTATAACTAATTTCGTGCTAACTTAGTTTGATTAGCTGTATGGGCTATCATGAATTGGGTTGTTTCCAAAATTTTATCAGTCAGTGTTTATCAAGGGATCAATTTCTGAGTTTTTTTTAACCCTTCCAGTTGTTCATGAGATATTTTGCTAATAAAGACACGTGGACACACAAATACATTCTCATAAACAATCACCTACCTTTAAAAGGTGGAGGGCGATAATAATAAAACTAGCACCTCCAACAGTGAAAACAGTGTTTTTATGTAAGAATGTTATCCAGTGCAGCTCTGGAGACTGTTTGTGTGTTATTTTAACAGAAGTGCCATGTGGGATTGGTAATAATAGTCATCTGAGCAAATTGAGTATACTTTACTTTTTTGCTTTTAAAGTGAAATTGAATGTTGTACCATTGTAGAGCCCTTTTTGTTAGGAGTGGTGGTTAAAGTGTAGGTCTCATGGTTCCATATTTGTTACATTTGCAGAAGTAAATCAAATGAAAAGACTGATATGTCAATGAACACTTTTAAAACTTCATTGTCATCCAAAATGACAAAATTCTGAAAGTCTTGTGCCAAAATCTGACTGTTGACAAAGTGTGGTAAATTTAAGAAGTAATTATGAGAACTCTTTTTATTTTTCTGTAAGGCTGAATCATGTCATGAAGCACAACTGTTCTCTAAAAAACAAGAAGATAATACAGACAATGCTTTTCTTATATTATTGATTAATATGTCATCAAGTTTTAAATTTGTAAGCAAAATTTGTGGCTGGATGCCTCCTACAGTGTGAGTTTCTTTACCCATGGAAAAAACTAAAATGACTGAAAATACTGCAGGTCATCAGTGGCAATAATCATGGAAACTACAAATATCTTGTTTGGAGTAGAGATATTTGACATTTAACCCTGAAAGGTTAAACTTCAAAGAAGTTTCACAAAAGCAGTGACTGTTAAAGGCAATCTTTGGCCCTATCCTGGCATATGTACTGTCACCTAGCAACCATGACAATGCTAAACAGAAGCAAAAAAATCAAAAATAGATTGAAATTAGCAAAACACTAATATACTAATATTATAAATGAAGAAAATTAGCTAGAGGCAATATATGAAAAAACTAAGAAACCTGCCATACGAGCTTGTTCACAATGATTTATGTCAAGAATAATATTAAAACACATGTCTATGCAAATGACAAAAGCCTTAAAACCCAACTAGGCCTACTTTAAGCTTTCAATTTTTGTACCACCAGATTTTAATTTAAAACTGTACTTCTGACTCTCATGTCCTCTGCCATTACAAGCAAGAAAAATCCCCCGGTTGCATCTTGGAATAAGCTTGTCCAATCTACATTATTTGTTTAAGTGAGACCAGCCTAATAGGTCAGCTGCATGACTCAAGGTTTTCTGTGGATTCAGTTGAGAGCTTTAACATTGAGTGTGGTCCAAAAACATTTCAGAATTGCAAATAAACATACCTGAAATACTGCATTATTTTATATAGTTCAGGGCAACCTTTTACATGGTTTTCAATAGGTACCTTAAACAATTCAACCTTAACCTACACAATGATGTCTATAACAGCCAGTTTTTACAAACATTGAGGTAAAGGTTGGTATGGTAGTAGCCAAAAGTCATCCAGAAGACATAATGGGAACAACTTCAAAATTTCCCAACACATAATCTTACGTTGAAAATCTGGTATAAAAGTGGTGGTGGGTTTAACTTCATAATGCTGTTTTTCTCTTTCACCACTTCAAGTGACAAAAAACAACTGCCAGTAGGCACAGAAATGTGACCGTTTTCCATTATGTTTTACAAAGCTATTAAATAAAACCATTTCTGTCATGGTTCTGAAAATTTTCTACAAAATGAAACAGTTGAATGAACATCCTTCAAAGGGGCTGATTTTTATGTTTCGCTGCCAGGGGTTTTAAGAGCAGCTTTTTTTTTTTTTTTTTTTTTAAATTGTAAAGCTGTTGACTTGAACAGCTCAATGAAAATTAAAATTCACATCTTGAAAAGGAACCAAGGGGCATAAACTGTTTTGGTCTCTTCACGGGGGGTTTAAATATGCCGAAACGAAAATAGAAAATCAGACCCTTTATTCCTTCAAATCTAATTAAAACAAACTTACTTTTTTTTCTTCCCCCTGTGAGGCTTTGCAAGTGACAGCTGCCAAACACTACGCTGTCTTCTATAATTAATTGCTCCGATGATTATGAGTATTAGTACAGAAACCATGCAATGAAATCCTCATGTCGGTGAGGATTACCTCCTGGTCCTGCAGCATTTGTCTCCATTTCAACAGATTTAGGAAGCTGACTGAAGGAAATGAATGACAAATGAATTCGATTGGACTATTCTGAGCTGCTCTATTATTGTCATGTGCACACGGCTGTGTGTGTACTTCCATACACTGCACACAGACTGACACACAACATGTCTTTCCAAGGTTGTCACGTGGTTCGTAAAGCTTCTCTCTAAGAGAATTGACTATTCTGTGACAGAAATTCACAGAGGTCTCTGATTGGCACACATTAAAATCCCTGTCTGTGTTGCTGGGAGGCCACCAACTGGACTCTGCGTTTCTGTGTGTAAGTATATGTGATGCATGTGTGTTAATGTCACAGATCCCAAAAGGAATGATTTGGTTGATTTTAAGGAGCTATGGAATCTTGCATTCATTGGAGAATCTTATCTCACAGTCCACATGCGGAGTGGAACTGTGCTACCAGGGAGGATAAACCTCACCAGTTGGGTTATCCAGGTTATCCAAAATACACTGTTGCTTGAGAAAGAGCAGCACCAAGAAATGTAGGAAGATAGATGATGTTTTTTTTTTGCGTGTGTGTGTTTTAGGAAGATTAGAAATGAAAACATGGAGGTTGGAAAAGTGAGATGGGAGGAGGGTTTTAAAGGTTCAAGAAAAAGGGCAGAAAGGAGAAGAGAGATCAGTAATCTAAACTCTGTCAGAGTAACAGATTAGCTCACTGGGTGAAATGATACATGACTGGCAGCAGGCCTCCTCTCATACAATCACATACCATCACACACCCATCCTTGGGATAGTTACCCTGTGTGAATACATCATCCCTTTGATTACATCTCAAACACACATTTAACCCCTTATCACCACAACTCTCTGCTGTCTGATTTTGTGGCCTTGATATTGATTCCTGTCTGTTTGTTTCTCAAGCCAGCAGAGGAGAAATTACACACACACACACACGCACAAAGGCCCCTGATTACGCAAATGAACTGCAGTGGCTGGACAAAGTCATTTGTTGTGAGTAAACTTCTTTGGGCAGCTCAGGTCAGTGGGACACACATATGAGGACACGCAAAATAGGCTACACAGGGAAGGAGGTGAGACAGGTCAGTTTGGTTGGGATAATGTCAATCACTGCTCTCTGCTCCTGTAGGCGTAAGTCTTCTGGGAAATGAAATGATGCCTGTAACTTAGCTAACATGAGTTACATTTAATTTGAACTCTTCACTGCTGAGAAGAACATCCCCCACAACACACACACAAACACACACACACACACACACACACACAAGCCTCTAAAGTAGTAGCAATAATGTTGTGTTTGTTTGTACTTTTTGCAATAATATCTCATGAATCACTAAGAGGAATTGAATGAAGCATTTATAAAGTAATCACATTGACTGTGTCTTCAGGGACTGCAGCCCACATAGACTGCAGCCCACCGAGGTCACACCCCTTTGCAGTTTGGGTAGGCTATTTAAAACAGCTATGAAATGAGACAGTCTAGTCTTCTGATGTATGCATGTGTGACCCTGCACTACCCCGTTACCATAGTGTTAAGTTTTGTATCACATGCCTTTAAACTTAAAATGTGTTGAACCATGTATTCACACATCTTTTCATGAGAGTTATAGTGTCACAAAATTCACCGTTTAATTAATAATGGTACATGTGAATTAAAAAAATACCAATTTGGGTTTAACTCCAGTATCAGTACTTGGAAATGCATTTTATTTAACATCTCTTTGCAGCAAAAACATACATGTCAAATGGTATGGATTATCTATAAATTATAAGTTATAGAAATTTTTTTGTTGTTCCCCATTTGTGGCGCTCGCTCTAGATGGACAGCTGCCTTAGGGTTTGCTTACATATGCCACAGGCCGGCCCTGGCCACAGATGGCCCTTTGCCAACACAACTGGTTTTGGCTTACTCATAATTGCAGATATTAAGGAAAAGCTTTAGTAGTACAAAATATTGTCAAATGTGCCTATAGTGAACTGTCATGAAAGGGGAGAGGTGATCTGCATTTTTTTACAATGAATCGTAGGTCTTTAATTGTTCTGTTTGCTTTATTCTGTTTCAGTTTTTTTGTCAAGAAATGACTCATAATATAGATCCAACGTGGCTCAGCGGAAGCCATAAAGCCTTCTTCTTGCTTTTTCAGCCTCATTTATCTCCGTTATTTCTCTGTCTTTCGCCTCTTTGGCCATCTGTTCCCTCATTAGGCCGCTAAGGGGCGGTGCTCCACTTCAGACTTCACCAAACACGCTCCATCTTCCAGGTAGGACAGGCAGGAGAGCGCACAGCGCAGCAGCACCAGTCTGCGTGACACCCCCGACAGCACCGCAATTCTGTCCCACCACTTGGACAGCTGTTTTACTTGTTCTTGAAAGCGGATAAAAGGAAGCTTCTCCGTGCAGTATAAAACCACGCTAAGAGAAGCCGAGCACGTCCTTTCTGGTAGGATTGGCTTCACAAGTTTCTGCGTAAAAGAAGAAAAGGGGAGGAAGCGGAACTTTCAGGGGGAGCTTCATTGGCATTGGGGGTGCAGGTAGCACGCTGGTTGTGAAAACCAGGAGCTCAGAGCTGCTACTTCTTTTTTTTTTCTTTTTTTTTTGTTTCCAGTTTTTCGGGTGTGGATGGTAAGGCGTAACTTTCCCTCTGTGCGCGAGAAAGGAGCCCCTTTCCTGTGAAGGAGAGGTGGGGGGATGCGAGCCTCTCCTGCGTGTCGGATTGTGGAGTGGCAATGAGGAAAGAGATTCACCTGCTGGGCTGACAAGTGCAAGACCACACACCGCAACAACAGGTAATATCGGACTAACCTTTACACTTGAGGAAAAAAGGAGTGGGCGCCACTTGGTTTTACTGCGTAAAAAGTGCAGAGAGAGAGGGGGTGGGGGGTGGGGGGTATGAAAGTAAATGGCCCACCTGACATGCATGGATACAACTCCATTACAGTGTGCTGATTATCCCGCATTTTAAAAGCCATTTAGGCTCAATACGAAATGGAATACATTCCATCCGGGATAGTTTCGGAGGTGAATTGGTGAATTGAAAAAAAGAGTGGATTTTATGAAGGAGCAAGAGTTGCGCGCACACACAAAACAAGAAGACCCCCTTGAGGCTGGTCTGGAGTCGGTTTTATTCACACGGTTGTGATTTTATAGCGAAGACAAATGATTGCGGTTGTTTCAGGTGTTGCACAGCCTATGGGATCGCCCTCCCTCCCTCTCTCAGACACACACGCACACACACACCCACACACACCCAGAGCCTCGCAGGTATGCAGTTGAGTGCGCTATTTCAGGTGGAGCGTCTGATCGCTTCTCATGACTTTTTTTCTTCTTCTTGTTGATTGATTCTTTAGCGCACGTTGTTACATTTTGCGCTGTCTGGTATTTCAGAGGGGAGCGCACACAAAAATCGCATCTCTGTGATGCATCATTACCTGTGGAACAGTAGTTGTACTCCACAGAGGGTGAGATTTGTGTTGCACAGCTTTTGCTTGCAGGAGATGAGAGGATGGACTCTTAGGGCAGCACCATCACACGATATGAAATAAATAAATAAATAAAATGTGATGACTGCAACATCAGTCTGGAAACAAATAAGATGTTGAAACTCAAACTAAGGTTTTTTTTAGCTTTGCATGTTTACTCACGGCATCATTATTTTTTATTTTATGGCTCAAGTAATTAAAAGGCAGACCTTGCAGCTTAATGTTTCCTTGTAATCCCACAAGTTCTCATCTCACAAGCCTCTGTTAAGAAGCTGAGGTAGTGAAGCGAGGGAAGATGCACAAAAAGCAGGAAGAGGACTGACAAAGATCTGGCTGGGTGGGTGAGTGGAGCACCAAGAGAGATTGGGTTTGGGGTGGGGTGTTCTGGGGAGATACTTGAATAGATTATAAAGGAAACAAATGTGTGGTCACTTATTGGTTGCTTCGGGAATGGCTCTCAAATGTATTTTTAATGCGGCCACAGAACAGTATAAATCACTGTTAATGCCACAGGTTCATTTAATAAACAGTTTTTGGTTTTCTGCTCACATTATTCACTACATGGAGCACACGTGTCAGAAAGAGGTGGCATAAATTAGTAATAAGAGAAAAACAGAAGGAAAATTAAGAAAATTAGGGTAGCAGAAACAGGAAAAAACACTTTTTACATTTCAGTTTTTGTGTATAAGTCACACAAGTTTTGTTGCAATACAGATTTATTTTCATTACATGAAGACACAAAAATCTTTGCAACAATTCAACACTTTTTTTTTTTTTTTTTTTTTTTTTTTTTTTTTTTTTTTTTT
>JARVJO010000024.1:13639415-13660673 GCA_031762555.1 Cynodonichthys magdalenae
TGGGGTCAGGGATAGGATGTATAGGGCTAATAGACGTTCAATTTAGGGTCTGGGATGGTTAGTTGTCATGCATTTCCCACTCTTCTCAAAAATATGACAACGCTCCTCCTCCTCTGTCTCATCTCATCAATAACTGACGCGAGGGAGTTACCCGATGTGTCAAAACTAGACGCAGACAGTACCTGACCAAGCGTCAATATGTGATGAGTTGGGAGTGAGAATGGGTTGAAAATTTACATTTAAGATGGCAGCTCTTCATTTTAGTTTGGATCTCACTTAAAGTAGCTTGTCAGTAAGGTTTGAATGAAACTATTTCTCTAAATTACAACCAGTAAAAGAGCTATCTACAGCAAGTAAGATACTCATGTTCTCAGCCTTGCCATAGAATTCAAAATAACTGAACGATGGCTTCAAGTTTTCTAGCTGAAGCTTCAAGTTCCACAAGATGAACTGAAGCAGCCCTGTGACGATCTGTTGTTTTTTTTTTTTCTGTTCAGTTTTGCTCTTCTGATGATGAGGAATGGGGTGGAATTGATATTGCTTGCCATTTGAACTTGGAAGTCGGCATTTCCCAGCTCCTGTGGGAAATTTCAGGAGGAAATTCACTCTACTGCTCTAACCTTTAATGCATTCCACTCCAGATAGATTACATTTTGTGGAATTAGCCAAGACTTCAGAAAGCTTGGCTATGACCAGAGAGTACAGAATGTAAGTACATTCATGAATCATAATTATCTGACAGCATTTGGTTTCATCATCAGATATTTAGAAGTCACATATTGACGGATGTTTAAAAAGTGAAAGAAATAGAGTAAATAAAAGATTTTGTAACAAAGCTTATTTATACCTTGTGATCAATTAGACTGGAACTTATACCACTTAAATGCCAGTGTGTGATACAAAGCATGATGGCTCACTGGTTAGCACTGATGGTGCCTCACAGCAAGAAGGTCCTGGGTTTGTACCCTGGTTCAGAACTGGGGTCTTTCTGTGTGGAGTTTACATGTTCTATTCATGTTTGCATGAGGTTTTTCCATGTACTCCGGTTTCCTCCCACAGACAAAAAAAATGTTAGCCTGTCTTCAGGCCCAGGCCTACCTTCCAAAAGTGTGATCTCAGTCGACCATTTCATTGGTTAAAACTCCATCACATTTCAGCATCACAATCTCTGTTCAGAACACAGCAGGAGATATTTAGTTAATATCAGCATTTCCAAACATCATTGTATTCAAACTTCTTGTCTTGTTATAACGAGACAAATATAAACCCATCGCTAAATATAAGATCCTAGTTTAATGTTTTTTGTACTTTTTTAGTTAAAGAGATTTTTCTTCTCACATATTAAATGCAGAAACGTAGAATGTGACAACTCGTTGCTCTAAATATATCTTTGAAAGTTTTTAAATCTGTGTGATTAGACAACAGGAGAGGAGAGTTCATGAGGGCTATGGGGAAATGTAATAAATTTGTTCATGTTTGTGTAAAAACAAAAACATGTTTCAGCCTTTCTCACAAATCACCTGCTTTACAGACTGAGTGAGCAGTTTTGACAGCATGATCTCAGTTTTAGCTAAAATGATAAGCCAGGGTTTTTATTGGTTGTAGAATTTGGTAGATTAATTCCAAGTAGACAGCTGTGACTGTGTTCAGGCTGTGTTAAGAAATGATCAGTTGAAAGAAGTTTGTGCTTCCTTTAGGTGTTTGAGAGCAACTTCTGTTGTATTGTCAGCTTTGCTGAAGCCTGATCATCAGAACTTTGTACTTTTTGTAAAAATGTAAGCTTTTTTATGTGTTACATTTGCATTAGTTTAGAGCTGGACCTCATAGTCTTCAAAGATTTTAATATATTAGTAATATAGCTAGCATATTAGAGAAAGGGAGATATGTATTGCTACAGTACATTTTACATTTCACAGAAAGAAAACATGTTTTTGATCTGTTAGGGCTTTAAAGATCAACTCATTTCTTAAAATTTCTGCATAGAAAAAAAAAACTTTCGCAATGATGGAAGCAAACTGTCTTCAACTACAAAATAGAAGTCCAATTTGTGTTTTTTTTTGGGGATTTACCATGTGGATGACTAAAAGTTTATAGCAGGGGATCTGGGGAGCACACACAAAATGCATTAAATGTACAAACATGTTACACACATAAATAATTAGACTCCCAAATATTTTATCTGGGCCTTTTGGTGTGACTGTAAAAATAAAGAAATGAATAAAATCTGATCAAAACAGGTAACATGCATTTTAAAAATCAGATTTTCCTTATAAGAAATTTACAATTTACAATAATTGTTTGTCATTTTCTAACTTTTTGTAAACCTACTGAGTCACTGACTTCTTGTTTTATGTGTTTTGCTGTGGTAAACTTTCAGTCATGTTGCATCTAAATAGCTAATAGAAACATTTGTCACAATACAAACTTTACTACCTGAAAGCCATTGGTGTCAGAATCAATAAAAAAAAGAAAGAAAATCATTTAAGTCACTGATTGTCTTTCAACATGTTGCAGAAAAAAACCAACAGATGTCCAGTGTGACGCTGGTGGCACCGGATGTATGTATGACTTACTGTAGCTCATCTGTTTATTTGCATACAGAGTGGGGAAGTGCGATCTGATCACACATTGTCACTGGAGATACATGTGGAGATGCATTTCAGAGCCAGGTATAAAGTGACACACTCAGATCTTATGATTAGCTAAGGCACGTTCGGTACGTATATAGGGCCTACGTATATAGTCATGATAAATCATAAATACACCCTTTTTCAATTCTAAAGTAGTAATGACAGGATATGACAAACATTCATTTGCTTCTGAAATGATATTGGAATAAGGTAAATACAACCAGCATAGACAATATCACACTATGTCATAATTTAGTAGAAACTAAGTCAAACTGTGTGGAAAATTAATGATTCAGCAGAATCCTTCTCTTTCTTGAAATACCTGTTTTATCAGATAAATGTGTTACATTCTGTCAATTTTGTGGAGCCATTTTGGTCTGCTGGTTTTTATAAAGTTGCTTCTGTTTATTGAGGTTTGTGGATTTTTGTTTAGGCACATTTCTGCCACAACATTGTTACCAGGTTTAGGACGGAACTATGACCGACTTATTGCAACACTTTTGTTATTTTTTTTATTTCTTGTAGGATTTTTTGGGTGGCGTTGTTGATCATTTTCATACTGCGGTATATGGTGTTACCAGGGGTGTGTGGGAATGGTTGAGTAATTGATATTTAACATAGAAACGACTCGAAATACTGTCAAGTACGTCTTTTTAGGGTTTTAAGTTTCAAAGTAATTTGACTCTTACCATAGTTGTATCCATGCTGCTGCATAACTTTAGCCAGTCTTTGTGCTGATAAAGTTTGTAAGATATTTCTTCATCTTCAGCAAGCAGCCTGCTTATCTCAGTCAAAAAAAAAAAAACACACAAAACAAAACACGTCACCATATTTTAATACTCCTGTATATCAAAATACCGTCACACCACTTAAGCTGAAAAGCATGTTAAGTATTAACTCTAAATTGTTCCTAAGTGTGAGTGAGAATAAATTGTGGTTTACGTTGGCCATCATTTCAAACAAACCATAAATGTTCTGCCATTTTTAAATTTAACAGCCTTACATTTCAACGATTATGCTAACTAAAGTCTAATATATAGCTTTTTGTTTATTTGCAGTTTAAAATTGTAAGTTCATTTTTGTATTTGAAAAACTTGATTGACTTCTAAGGGCTGCGTCACACGGCAGGATAATTGTGCTGAATTCTGACCTTTCCAACAATCCTAAAGACGTCCAGATTATCGTGATGGCTCTAAAAATAATCATAGCAGATATTCCTGTCGTGGGTGGTGAGTTAAGAGTGATCTAGTCGGATCGGAAGGACATCAGAACCACTCTGACCTCAAATCGAGGATATTAAACATGTTTGATTTTTTTGGCCCGATATCACAGTATGTGTGGTGTTCACCCCAGAACAAACAAGCTCGCAGCCTGTTGAACAGACGTGCAGCCAATCAGAAAGCGAGGTGATGTAAACACAAAGGGGAATCACAGCAGACATAAAAAAACTGTCTTGACTCACCAGAAAGTGTGCTGGACGTTAAAAGTTCTATGGAATGGTTTTTCCTCTGGTAAAAATAGTCTACAAACGATTAATATTGTTTCATTCTAGTCGCAAATGTTTATTTACTTTGAACTCACGTCTCTCTCGAGGTCACGCGAGATTTTTCCTCTGACATCTGAACATTTATGAATGAAATATCTTTTCATGTGTGGTGTGTTGTCTCTTGTCACTGTTGGACCAAACCTGGTTCATTATTTTTTCTCCTCCATGTGGGGTCTCTCAGTTTTTGAAAATCGGCCGACTCTTTTAAAATCTTGCAGTGTGACGCAGCCTTAAGAAGATTGACAAAGATGGACTCCAAATTGATTGGAAATAACCTTATAACCAACCCAAATTGGAGGGCAACAACAATTAACACCCACCTGCCAAAATGTCTGCTTTTATAAACACGCTCATGTTTGCAATCAGTTAATCAATGCATCAGCACCTACTTACTTCCTTAAGGAAGCAATAAGAAATGAGCTTCCACACACATTGTTTCTTCGTTTTCAGAAGTTATTACATATTAAAACAGGGTAACTTTTTGTCTCCTTGTGCACCTTTTACACACACACACACACACACACACACTACCATTTGTGGTGTTATCTCACTTTGTCTTTCATCAATAGCTTCTACAAATAAAACCTCTGGGCCATGATGTCAGAGCACCAGTCTGGAGGAAAACAATGCTAACAGAGAAAGACAGGAGCAGCGAGACAGAAGAGACAAAGACAAATAGCGAAACCAACTGAAAGAAAAGTACAGTTTCATAAAAAAAAAGAAGTTTCCTTTCGTTTGGCACCTGAATATATTAGTTAAGTTTAATTAAAAGTGAACCTAGTTAAAAGCAAAACTAGGCTAAGGAAGAGAGATGGGAGACAGAGACGTGGCATGGAAAAAAAACAAAGAGGCACAAAAAAAAGCTACAGTGGATGAATGGAAGTAAATAATAAGCATGTGTCCTATAAAAAGGATGTTGTGTATTTCATTGGCCATCACTACAGCTGTGTGTGTGTGTGTGGTGCACTGAGACCCATCAGGGACAGTTAGCCATTGTAAATGTGTGTAACCCACATAAAGAAATTGTTTCTGGAAGATCGGGCCCCGTAAATTCATTCTTACCCGCCAGCCCTGTTCTTATCCTACCTCCCAAAGGTGAGCTATAACATCCAAACACATATATTTTTTACAGTTGTTTTAGCTACAAAACACACACACTCTCACCCCCCCCCCCCCCCCCCCACACACACACACACACACACACACACCAAACACACTGCATGCAGTTCGGAAGGATGCTCACACATAGACCTGTTTTTAACACCCAATATTTTTTTGTTTGTTTGTCAGGAAGTACACATTCGCACAAATAAACACACACTTTACTCTAAAATGGCTTGTGTGGCACAGTAACAGTGACAGCTGCAACAACATCAATGCCTGCTGTGGAACAGGACAGCATAAGAGAGAAACAGCATCAGATGCTGCGCTCACAGCTCCAAGATTACCTTAGCCTGAACAAACTCCATTACTGCATCTATTACCCCGGCATACATAGGCTGGGGGGGGAGGTGTGTGTGTGTGTGTGTGTGTGTGGGGGGGATTGCACTTTGCAGATCTAATGTTTACCCAGCACCTCTCAGCTCCACACTGGTTCCCTCAGCTGCAGAGCAATGACAAGGTGAAAAGAGGATGGTAGGGGTGTTTTACTAAGTGAAAACATGTTTTAGTTTGACTCATTAGCTGTTTGAAAACAATGTTTTATCACATGACAGGTCAGCATTATAAAAGTCAATGTTAGTATTTCAGCTTGCAGTCATTTGGAACATTATAGAACAGTGCTTTAGTGTGAAGACTGGTTATTATCTTTTTAAATATATTCATCATGATTCTGTTTGAATCGTTTCATGCAAATTGTCTAACTTAAGACACTTAACATCAGGGCTATCAACTGGTGGCCTGTGGGCCACATTTGGTCTGCAGTTGACTTCCAACCGGCCCACCATTGAGGCCCCAATTTTACTTCATTTATTTTTAAATAAAAATTGATTTTAATTGTATGATTCTGAAGGAAATTTTGTGACTGATAAACTAAATTTTAGATACATCAGTTGTGGTCATTTACTTTAAACAGTGATAGAATCAACACATTTCTTGTTTTTTGTTTGGTGCTGATCAGGCTCATGGTCACACACAAGTATTGTCTCTTAGCATGAACGGAGTTTGTAAATCTGAAGAGTAAAACTTCCTAAACTGGGAACTGACTTGATTTTATTGGCAATTATTCAGGCATCCAATTTTTTTAAACAATTTCTTACAATTCATTTCAACAAAATAGACAACTACAAGGATATTTGATCTTTTACATAATGCAGTGTTTCCCCTACCATTAGCACCATTATCACTGAAATTCACTTGTAGACAGAGGTGGGGGTCATTTATTTTTAGATGCAACACATTGGCATATATAGATTATTTTGAACTAAAGTGATACTTTAAATATCAAACCTTAGATTTGTTGACTAGAATCTGTGCTGCCATCTTAAAGTCAGTAGAGTTGCTGCTGTTTGGTGTTGATTGTTCTGCTATTGAGTTCTCAGCTGCTGTAATTGTAACACGCTGCATTAAAGCTGTGGGTTAAGAGGAGTTTCTTTTGTTCTGTTCTTATTGTCAACAATTTATTCAAAAAGTTGTTTTTTTCATTGGGAGTATAATACAGTGTTTAAAACATGTAAATAAAATGATTGCTAAACAAATGTAACAATTTTTGAGTATCGAATAAGTAAGATTGCTGTGACTGTTGTTCTTTTTAAGTAAGATGCTGACTACTCAGAAGTACCTCATACCACCCCACTTCAAAAACAGAACTATGCTTTTAAGAAATTTGTGATATTTTTAAGGTCTTTATTTTTACTGCAACATAAAGTAGGTTTTTTATGCATTCATAAGGTATCCAGAGTTTAAAAAAACAACAAAAAAACACAACTTTGACTAAGATGCATTATTTGTAGCTCAGATGTTTTTTTTCCTTTCATGCCTCCATTAGCTCAGCTACCTGGCTGTTTAGTTCATATTTGAGATTAAAAGACTGCTTAGCTCTGTATGTTCTTTTTGGACTGATCAGAGCAGACTAGAACATTAGGGGAGGGGGAACTAAAATGATGGGTTTAGACAGAATGTGACAAGAGGGCTTGTGACAATGTTCAGTGCAAAAAACATGTGAGTGTGCAGTTTGTAAGTTGTTGCTGAACAGGGATTAATACTTAGCATTTGCACAAGAGAGGCTTCATCATTGACTGGATAAGTTTAAACAGGAAATGAGGTTCATTGTTTTTGGCAGAGAATGACAGAGAAAAGTGAGGGATCTTGCTCTTTTTCTGATCATAAAACAGTGTTTTTTTATTAAACACGAGTTTTGCTTATGTTTTCCAAAGCTACGCAAGCTGCACACAAAAACAATGCTGAATTTCTTGTGCAGACTACAAAAGTGGATTTGCCGAAGGTTAATATGGGAGACAAGAGAGTGTTTGATTGAAGATGCGTTGTAAGTGCGTGTTTCTGTGCGTTCATGTCTGCAGTGAGTGATGAACAGCCATGAGTTTAGAGTTGAAAATCATCCATCAGTCTTATTAGTGACTGAGGGGCCTTGTCATTACAGGTTTCCCTTCATTTACGCAGCTAATAGCCATCTCTCCTGACCAGATTCTAGGCTGTCTCAACGTCAGCTTTCCTGAAGTGTTCCTGTTTTGAAAGCTAAGCAGTTATATTCCTGTTTAAACACACTTCAGTCCCAAACTGAAGGTGCTGCTGTTCCATTCAGCACACGTCTGCTGCTGGTTTAGGCCATTACATTCAGTTAAGTACAGAACAAGTCACATGGAGGCCCTGTTTACAAGGTTAATAGCTCAGTGCTGAATTATTTATGATCAAGTAATGAATGTGTGGTTTTTGAAGAATTTGAATAAACGTTAAGCTGGATGGTTAAGTGGAAACCACATCTCTTTAACCAGCAGGGGGAGCTCCACTGGCTTTATGCTCAGTCAGTGATTGACTATAATGTAAAGATTTAGGGTTACTGTAAATCATTATGTGCATTCAAAGAAAACTTTTAAATTTGTGCTTTTGTCGTGCTATATTTTTGTCATGTTATATTTGAATATATCAAGTCTTGCCATAACAAGATGTGTGCAGTGTGATGGCATCCACAGGTGTCACAAACTAGTAAATCTGAGAGAGATTATTTGTAACAAGGCTGATTTTTTTTACTTTAGCTCAGAGATACACAAGATGGGTCCCATGGGCCAAAATTAGCTGACCAGCAGTACTAAGTTGTAATCTCTTGTCCTAGAAACCCTGTATTTTCACTTAGAATAACCCCATCTATTGGCCCAATGACTATATACTGTAAGAGACTGTAGTGCAGATAGTCTTCACTCATGCTTCTTACTTTATCTTTGAATTACATTAGGATTAAACATGAAACACAAGTAACTACAAGAACCATTTAGATAATATTTAAGCACAAGTCTAGATTTGCACACTTTCTAAGACCACAAATACTCATATTTTATGAAATAATTAAAATTATGAAAGCCTTTACTGCTCAAGCATACGTCAAATTTTCTCTAAGTGCACGTGCTAAAATGTTGGCCACCCAACTGGCTGCTATCATCCAAAGAACAAGGACTTTACTTAAAATAATAAAATGAATTTCATGTATTTTATTATTGACATTTGGTCCAAGGATAGATTTTCATTTTGGCCTCTTGGGGGGGGGGGGGGCTTTTAAGCCTTTGCTAAAAACCCACCCCCCCAACCCCTAACAAATACGCTCTATATTCATTTCTCACAACTGCACAAGACATCTTATCCTTATTTGTTTAGTGCTTTTGTGTTTATGCATACAGAATCGAATGCTGTGACTCTCTGTAAGGATGTATTTCATTTTAATTGCATGGCTCATTGACAGATTACTGGCCATATTTCAGGAGCAGCAGTGGGTGCAGCTGTTCCCTGGCAGGTAGATTTATGGAGATCAGGTGAACTGTCATTGCTGTTATAGTAGCCCACTTGCTGTGATATGTTGTGGCTTATTGAGGAGAGCAATTTGATTTGTAGAATTTGGCTTGGCGACAGCTTCTTGCTAATGACTTTGCAGTGGTAGGACTCTCCGCCAGGTTGTGATCCGAGGGGCGGTGTTGCTTTCAGGAAACAGCATAAACAAAGCACAGCAGACACTGGAGCTTTTGGGTCGGACCCGACTCATGGCTGATGGCAAACAGGAGCTGTTAACCAGAAGTCAGCGCCAGTGCCTCACATGAAACAGTCCCTCTTTGGTCTTCATCATCAGGTAGACAGCAGTCGCTTCAGTCATTTGGACACTAAATTAGGCCTCGCTTTGTGGATCTGTTTTGAATGTGTTCTGGGGCACCTTTGAAGGAGTTTTGCCTTATTGAGCTCAACAATAATAAAGAGGAAAAAACTGAGCCACTATTGACAAAGCATAATGAGAGTAGTAAACTCTTTCACCCACTTTGTTGTATCTTTCATTTAATAATTTTCGCTGGTTTTTTTACTTTTTTTTTCTCTCGCCCTGGGCCTGTTCTACTGGTTGCCTGTGTTTATTTGTATATGCCCTTTTATCTTGCAGTCTTTGATTATGTTCTTACAAGTGGAACCACCAGCTATTTTACAGCAGCCTCATTAGGTTGTCAGGCAAGCCCACAGCGCCTGCAATTATATCTAATTACGCAATTATGAATCCGGTATGAGGCGTTATATATATACTTTACACTAGTATATTTGAGTCGAAACACACACGATGGTAATTAGTGCTGTTTTGTGGGTGGTTGTGGTGTGTGTTTGTGTGTAAAAGCACAGATAAAGAAAAAAGGTTCAGAAATGAACTATTGCAGATTTTATTACTTTTACGAGCACATAGTAACAACTGATGGTCTGTGAGGGTTCTTTCCACTCCCAGTCGTAATGTGGGCAAAGCTTGGACCTCAGTTCTAGAGGACTGTTACATTTTTATTGTCGACAATTTATTTTATTTATTGTTGAACTCTACCTGACAGAAAGTGTGGGGGAGCTGAACTATAGTTCTGCATGAAACCAGATCCAGGCAATACATTTTCTTAAACTTCTTAGAGGTTTTTTTAAGAGGATATTTGTAAAAAAAAAAAAAAAAATACTGATGCTACAAGCACTGCTCTTGGTGCTAACCTTTAATTCTTATGTTAACTAATTTTATTCCATCCATCCATTCATTTTCCTTTTACCCATTTCTTTCTTTCAGGGTCACTGTGCGAGGGGCGGGGGACACCTAGGTTGCAAGTCTATCAAAGGGCAGGGTTTACTCCACAATATCTTATTTGAAAGTTGTAGTAATTTTAAAACATTTTTTTCATACATTTTTTATAAACAAACAATAAATTGATATTTTTAAAACCTCTGAGATTATGATCAAGATTATGCCCCACCCCATGTGCTCTCTGGTGCCCTCCCAGGTTGGGAACCCCTGGTGTAGGCTATATTGAATAAGTGCAATGTTACGACCTGGAAAAGTCAAAACAATTAACTTCAAGTCATGTTGTAACCTCATAAAATGTTATGTTTCTGTTTTGTTTACATCAGTGCCACAATCGGGTACTTTAAACCATATGCATGAAGTCGACTTAGTTTTTAATCATGAAAACAATGCAGTTTGACAAGAAAGAGGAAAGTGAAGAAGCTGAAGGACTGCCTTCCCTATAATCTGAACGTGTGCAGCTTTCCAGCACAGCACTTCTGTTTTCCCCACCAGACATGTTTCACACCAGCACCTCAATAGATGAGATAAAAAAGAAAGCTCTCTGTGGAAGAGCGCAATGAGCTACTATAGGTGGTGCACTTCAGTGTGTCATGTTTCTCTACCGATGCCGCTGAAGAAAGCCGGCAAAGGCTGCGAGGCTCCTAGAGAGCGCGTCAGACAGGGCTGACAGTAATACAAGCCGTATCCGACACCCCCTCCCAGGGATCACATCCTTAAAGCGGTTTTTCTTACTAATCCCCTCCTAATATGCCCAATATTATGACCCAGCCATTAGCTGCAGCACTCTGAGGGCTCATTCAGGAAGAAAATCTACTGCTGTGCACATGTGTACACAAACAAGTCATTTCTAAATGGGATTTAAATGTTAAAGTACAGAATATTCTGTTCTGAAGGGGGAAAAACCCAGCAGAGATACAGCTTTTATACTTTCTGTTAGACATATGAAAGCTAGTTATTTCAGGAAGAAAAACATGGTGCTCTGTAGTTTCTCAAAGCTACAGAGCAAAAAGATATGTGTCAGTGCCATTATAAAAGAAGACTTAATCACTAAGTGGCGAGGAAAAAGACAACTGTTACTTAAAAAGACACTTATCTATGAAATGGAAACTCAGAAGGCATTGAGAAAATAAAAAAAATATTTTTCTTACCGTAAGTTTTGGTTAATTTAAAATCCTAGTATTTTAGAAGTTTTTTTTTTTTGGTATAAGTCAAACTTGCCTAACACATCTTTTTCTTCAGTGTGTAACACAACATTCTTTCAGGTCGAGCCAGGAAGTCAGCCTGTGTGGGAGAGACAGAGCGACGCTCTGAATGCAGAACAAGAGTTCTAATTTTAAAGGCATGAATTACCAAAAGACTGCTTTCAGTTTGATTGAATCCCAACTTTATTAGCATTCCCCGCTGCCTTTGTACGGCGAGGCTGAGCCAGCCTTGTGTCCTCTCGCCGGCTGCAGCTGTGGCAGCGAAGGGCACAAAGAGGAGCTTCATTTGTGATGCTGATGGCCTTAAGGCTTTTTGTTTAAAAAAACTGAATGTCCAATAATTTGTCGGTATGTTTTCTGCTCCTAATGCATATGGAAAGACAAGTGTACAAATATGTTTAAATAAAAGTAATTTAAATGTAAACCTCTATATTAGAAGTGCTTTTCTTTTTGTGTGAAATGCCTAAAATTTACTGTGGTAGTAGATGAGCATCATTCATTGCCAATAACTGTTAGTGTCAACCCTGTCTGTCTGTTAGCAAAATATCTCATGAACCACTGGATGGACTTTAATAAAACTCCCCACAAGCAATCAGTGGATGTACATCTACAACTCATTAACATTCAGAGTCCACCTCAAGATAGCCACTACAGCTAACCGACCTTAGACAAAACAAAATGTTTATAACTCAGTCAGTTTTACATTTAACTATTAGTCATCTCTTATCAGAACAAATTCATTCTAGTTTAAATTTTTGCCATGAAAGATGGTGGGTGATATGAATTATTTCAACAAATGCTAGGCCTTTATTCTTAAAATGATTTAATGGTAAAAATCACCAAGTTTATCTAAGGTACTTGTGTGAAAGTGAGCTGAGGGCTCTAGTTACTTGAGTGTTCTTTGACATGAAAATTGTCTGCACAACCTGCATACCCCCGGCTGCACTAACAAGCTCCCTAAAGACCCTCGGACTGATCTCTGGGAAACTTCCTGTGTCATTGGACAGCACCTTTGAGGAGCTGTCTGTGGTCCTGATCAGTACTGCAATGTTCACTGTGGGAGCTGTCCCTGGTGCTGCAGGACAGAGCGCAAATAACAGGAAACAAAGCCGATGGCAGGACTCACTTTGATCCACTTGTCCTGCAAGGCAAATCAAAGTGATTTCATAAACGGTCTGATTTTGTTTTTTCTATAAGATTGATGACAGAATCTCATGTCTAAGGTTGAGATGAAAAAGGTTCAGCTGATCTGATTCTGTTTTTATTCTAAAGGTAGTCGGTAAATGGGAGCTATTACAGGGTGACGTGGTGTTGAGAAAATCCATCCGATAAAGACTTGTTTGTTTTGCTGAGAATAAGAGAAGGGAGGGCATCAGGTCTCTGTGAGGGAAAAAAAGCATCAGGAAAAAACAAACAGAAATGGTATTCCACAAAGTGCAAACGTAAAGAAGGGGATTTCTGCAGTCACTATGTGGGAGTTTCTTGGTGTATGGGAGGAGTTTATCAAAGACATGATTGGTCTGTTTGTGGAAGGATTTTGGTAAATACGTGATTGGTTGGATTGACAATTTTGGATGGGATTTGAACAAGCTATAAAAAGTTGGCTGGATGAATGCTGGGCAGCTGGGGGGGGGGGGGGGGGTCGGGTTCATGTAACGTGGCTGAAACATCCAGAAAGCACCTAGAACTTTAAAAATAAATATTAATTTTAAGGTATATTTTAGACAGGAATGTGGTAGTTGCACCAATTTGGAAGTCAATAGATTATGTTTACACATTTACAATAATTTCCATTTGAAACATTGTTCTGTTTTAAACTATAAATACACAATCAAAGTCAATAAATTATGTTTAAATGTTCACAATAATTTTACTATTACAGTTACTTCTTCTCTTTACTTGCCCCACACGATAAGTCAATCTGATCAATCATGGTTTTGCCAAGCTCCGCCCACACCCAAGCACCTCCACCTATATTCCAAACTCTTCCAACTACGCTTAAAACAAACTCCACCTACACCAAAGAACCCCACCAGTCACGGTTCAGGCAAACTCCACCCACACCAAAGAACTTCACCAATCACAGTTAGGATGAACATAACCAAGAATCTCGGCCTATGCACTACAGAGACCCTACTTGTAAACATGAGGGGTATCCATGCAGGTAAAATATGTGTAAAACACATGAAAGTTGAATTTATTCTTCTTAATGTCTTCAGAGGCCATCCCAGCTCAGTTTCACTTTAAATCATCCATCCTGGAATAATAACCAAGCCAGAATCAGTACATGATTGCAAATTCAAGTGAAGGTATATTTGTTTACATTGTGCTGTTTGTGCAGGCATTTTCAAAATTAGATCTCGCTCCTCATTATCGTAAACAAACCTGGACTGGACAGAGCTGTGCTAATGCATTTGGTGTCTTTCAAATTAACTGTGAATGCTTTTGACTCGGGAGGTCTGTGAGGAATGAAATGGGAGTCAGGGAATGGGTTTGTTCTGTGTGTGTGTGTGTGTGTGCGTGTGTGTGTGTGTGTGTGTGTATATGCGGGTTAAGCCTAGGGGTAAGCTTTTAGAGGTCTAAGCAGAAGGGTGTGAGTGAGAAGGGGAAGAAAGATTTGAGCAGTTATCTTTCCCTGCAGACCTCCTGTCCAGCCTGCCCACATATCTCCAAACACACACACACACACCCCACACACACACAGTCACACATGAATACACACACTTCTCCCATTCCCATCTGTAATCACTTTTAACATGCTTTTCTTATGCACATTCGCAGTCCGGTCTAAATGGACTATTACATCCAGATATAACAGAAGGCTTATGTAGATTGAGTCTGGCTGCTGTGTCAGTGTTTGTTGTGCAGCAACAGCAAAAAAAAAAAAAAAAATCTAATTTAAAAAAAACATTTCTCCCACTGTACCTCCTATGGCTCATCAGAAACAAGCTGCGAGCACACACAGCATTGCCTGGGATTCTGTGGGGCTGATGCTATTTTTGCAGCCAGTGCGATGAGGGATGTGCCGAGAGAAATCTTAGCTCTGCACCCCTCCACCCCTTCCTCAAACACCCACCAGACACTTTAATTAGAGTGCTTGCACTTCTTGCTCCCTCTCCCACCTGTCTCTTTGTTACAGAAAATAATACATGTTACAAAAAGAAAAAAAAGGAGCAAGGTAAATGGATAAATGGGTGGCTAAATTGACTGTGAATACAATTTGCACTCGCTTTGTGTTGCAAAAATTGCGAGGAGCCCCCCCGCGCTTTCGACGGCACAAGCTTCTTTTAGTTTGAGCAAAGCGCAGAGAGTTGAAGCTAACGGTACAAATCAATGCAGAGAATATGGCGGCAATTACTACAGCAGCCTGTAAGGAAACCTAGTGGAACAAACTAACTAATGCATGAATAAATAAGTACACTGAAATGGAGATATGTGTGTGTGTGTGTGTGTTTGTGTGTGGATCATGGACATTCCTTTGCTGTGCCAGCCAATTAACGAAGTGTGTAAACTGAGCTCATTAAAGAAACACAGCAGTGGTCACACACACTTTCATATACACAGTCACACACCGTTTCAAAGCAGATGGTTTCTTATTTTAGACACACACACATAAGAAGTGAAAACATATATATATATATATATTTAACAGCAGATCTTAGACAGTACAAAGTGTCTCCTATTGTGTGGATGCCCTTTACTGTGTGTGTGTGTGAGTCTGTTTGGACAAGCCATAAAAGATTGATTTAGAGTTGTTGCTTTGAAGCAACTGCCAAGCGCTGCCTCGCTAACCCCTCCGTGTTCAGAGAACAAAAGCTTTTCACGGTCCCCACCTACTAAGCATTCCTCTGTCTCTTCAAGTCTGTCTCCCTCTCCCCACGGCTCTGCTCTTCTTGGATTCGGTTCTTGTCTTACACTCATCTATTTTAATCTGGCTTCTCCAATTGTCTGACTCTGCCCTTCTGTTTTCAAATGCCGGATGAGTGCAGCGCAAACACGAGCCCCTCGTTCGCCTCGTGACGGGATAACATTGAGTCACCAGAACGCTGTTCTGTTGGGACCGAGCACCGCCGTTTGTTAACTTTCTCCGCTCGGTGCGACTGTACAGAAGTAGCCAGGAGACTTGGTGACAATGTCTGCCTGTGTTTTGCTTCGTAACCATAATTTATGGATCAGTGTGGGCTATTATTAGTTGCTGTGAAAGTAACTTGATCAGACTGTGACTGTGTGCTATTAGTGTCACAGGTGTGTTTTTCTCTCTCACTTTTAAACCAAGAGCGCCTCACTTTAAATCAATTTACTCTAATTTAATACAAAGACATTTTGTCCCATAAAGATTAACGAAGGAGATTTTCAAATGATATATTTTTTTAATTATAGACGTATGCAGATAGGTTAAATAGGAACCTGCTTTGATAATTCTATTCAAGTCATTTAGCGTTGTTACATTGAGCAGATCTGCTTCTTTTTAGGGAGTTTCTTTATGGCTCACATGATCTAGGAATATTTTAGTGTCAGAAATGCTAAACACAGAATGAATGATTGCAGAATTGTTTTTAAAGAAAAGATAGAACAAACAAAACAAAATAAAAAATTATCTAACAGACGATACACTTTAGTGTTATATATGCATAAAAAAATGAATGTTGCAGAGATATTCACTAAAAATGCTTATTTGGAAACAAAAGTGCAAGCAACCATTCTTATTCGATGAATAATGTTTGATTCTTTTAATTTATCTGTTAGATCACCAGCAGATATTATTTGACAAACATCACAGTTTTCCCACGCCAAAACCACAGTAACAAAATCGTACAGCAACTTTTTTTTTTTTTTTTACTACGAAACCTTCGTCACGTTTCATGGCAACAATAAGAGACAAAGATATTTGATCAAATATTCCATCATGTGAAATGTTGTTTTGTGTGATATGCACCACAGCAAAACAGCTCTTTCATTCCCAACTAATCAGTTTAATAAAATTGACTCTTTTAAACCAGATTTTTGGGGAATTCTTTGTGTTTTGTTTATTGTTTTTAATGTTTTGCTTAATGTGTCCTGATGTTTAGGGGGTTTATCAGTCAAAGAACTGAATGTGGAGAACACAATAATTTGTGCTACCTTTATATTTGTGAAGCAGCTAATTAGTTTTTGTTTCATTGTGTTTAAATTTTACACAGAATTTTTGTTAACATAACATACACTTCATTGTTTACTGAAATCTGGGTAAAATTGAATTAAGAGAAAATAGACTAAAATGTTTAAAAAATAAAAGTTCAAACAAGCAGAAATAAAATCTGCCTTTTTATTGCAGCGCTTTCTGGTTGGTTTGATTTTTATTTTTTAAAATTTTTTAATGTGCGTGTTTGTCAGTTGCTTGACGTGAGTGGTCTCACAGCAGCCCAGCAGATGTAACCTGTTTAATTTATTCATGTTATTCTGCTTGAGAGCACACAGTTTTACAACCTTATCTGTCTGTCAGAAATTTACAGCTCACTATCACAAACAGGCGTGTCTCTCTCTCTCTCTGTGTGAGAGAGGTTGCACGTGAACTCAGTGCATATGTTTGATTCCTGCGTGTGAATGATGTCCAGTAAGGCTTTGAAATAAAGATTTGGAAGATTAAGCCATAACGTTTCTAGGAACTGTCATAGATTCTGATCCTGTTACATGTCTGTTGGCTCACTGAGATCACCAAATATGATTTTTGCTATATAGTAAAACTTAAAAAAGCATTGCCTTTTTTTTTTTTTTTACCAGGGGTGGAGCCAGAAGGGTGACACCTGATTGGCCACCCCAATTGCCACCCCCAAATAATTGACAAGTGGATGGGGACCTTGGATTTTGTATTTGCATTTAAATATTGTTAAAGCGTGTTCTCTGATAATACTGTACTACAAAATATACATTTACAGCTGTGTACTGTATGTTGAAAAATGACCAGATTATATCAACTTAAATTAATATTAGCATTAGTGATTTGGTTAATTTGGGATTAGAATTTTTGATTAACGTGTGATCGTTCTTACCTACACTACAATACATTTAATCTAAATAGGTAATAAAATTGCTGAATTATAGCCTTTTTAAGTTAGCTGTGGTGACCATCTTAATTTTTCAAATCCAGAATGCTTTTCTTTATCTGTATGTACCCCTTAATAAAACACTTTGCCTACTCCTGTGCCACCCCTTGCAAAGAAAGTCTTGCTCCATCCCTGTTTTTTTTTACATATCCATTTGAGGCTTTAACTCCTAAATTGTTGTGGTTTAACATTCCCAATAAATGAGAGGATGGTCAGCCCCAAGGCAACAGGTGATTAGACCCAACTGGAAGCTGAACTGCTTCAAGGAAATCTAACAATTGTGTTAAACTGAGCGCCTGACTGTGAGCTTGTAATCAAAGACCCAGGGGCAAATCCTCTCCTGAGGCAAATATTCATGTTTTCACACACACACAGTTAAGCAGCAGTACAGCCTGAGGTCCACCCACAGCTCCAACACTGAACAAAGATGACGGATACAGTAGATAATGTGTTCAAGCAGCTTTCATAGTTAGAAAAAAAAAAAATTCAACATGTCTGTGGTGTTTCATTCACATCCTCATCCATTTCTGTCCAGTTTGAGCCCTGTGTTTGAGGCCTCTGCATTGTGACAATAGGAGCTGGCAGATTGTACGTCTGCAGGGGTTGGTGTGACGCCAGCAGAGCCAGGTGGTGGGAATCTGTTGGAGATTAAACTGCTTGGTCACCAGCTACTCGGATCACTGTGGTCCTGACAGACATGACACCCCCGGCTGATGGTCCTGTGTGGCAGGTGGCAGGAGTTTGGGTGGCAAGTCAAAGCTTGTCCTTGTCCACTGTCCTTCTCCAGGGCAGGGTGAACTTTTGGGTCTGTAAAAAGGTCTTTGAATAAGACTCAGCATAATGTCACACCATCTGTTGCAGAGGGAAAGAAATCCTTGTTAGAATTATTTTATTCCTTTTATATTGTTGAATACGATTTTGTAGGAATGCATGGCTACTGCTGTTAATCAAAATGAAACATTTTGTTGTTGCCTTAAAAGCATATCTTTTTTTGTCTTTGTTTCTCATTTTTGTGTGAAACTCTCCAACATACCTGCTTAATTAATACATTACAGAAACAATATTTGTTGTCAAGATACAAAATCTGGTGTTCAGTTGAAAAGTTGGATGTTGAGATAGGTTTTAGTAACAAACTGGTACAATACTTGATTCTTGTTTGAAAGAATGTATTGATGCCATTCACCTTACAGTGGACATTTCAGAGTTTATAACAATAATACGTTCAATAAAGGAGAGGTTGTTTGAGAAGTAGACAGTTGCACAATCTTAAAGACATATATCATTCTTTCTTTAGCTGTAACGTGTCTTCTACACAAAGTAGTTTTTTTTTCTTCTTGGCTGGTAATAGTGTGCCTTCTTGCCTTTAATATTCTTAAAGGTGTTTATTTTTTCAGTTTAAAACTGCTTGACAGTCTTCACAACAGACTGATTTCACTGTAGACTGAACTATTTGTAAAGCAACTTCAAATAGTCACTGGTGCAGCTAATGAGAAGCACTGAAAGACTGTAAAACAGTCATTTTTCTTGTGTTCTGACTGAAGAATAGGTCATTACTTAAAAGCAGAACATAAAAACTGGGTCTTGCTCATTTACATTACAGAAAAGGTAATATATTTAGAAGTGCTATATAAAAATGAATCCAGTCGATGGGTTCAACTCAGATGTTTTTTTGATCATGCCTTTTTGTGCTGCTTTTGTCTACTGTGTAATTTATGAATGGACGTTTTATCATTACACAGTTTGCACAGTCACACAGTTTTGTTCTGGATGTATGACTCAGTGGAACCTTTACAAACAGGTGCAGATGACAAAAATTTACAACACAAACAGTCTTTGAGGTTGAACAAATGGCCGAGTGGGAGGACTGATCATGAATTAGGTCTAACACAGTTTTTTGCTTATTTTTTGTGAAATGAATTGCGATAACTCACTGTCAGAGCTGTGGTCTTGTAGTCCCGAGAATGTGGATTTGAGTTCAGGTTGTGTCAGGGTATCTGACCAAAATTAAAAGGCCAAGTTTTTTTTGCACAACCGACTGCAGTGACCTCTGCACAGAGGAGCAGCCGGAAGATAAACGGCAACAAATTGGGTGTAATATTTCTTGATGCAATTGTAGTAAATGCCTTATTTTTCTTCTAAAAAAAAAGCAGAGAAAATGCAAATAACACTTACAGAATAAAATACAACAAAAATACAAATACTGGAGACAGGTGAAAGATTTGTAGCTAAACAACGCAAACTGCTTTGTTTATGCATACCAGCTTTTACCCCTAATTATAAAACCTTGGTGAACAGTTTAGCTTGATAAATGTAGCAAAACTGCTATTATTGTATTCCTTAATAAGCATTTCTCCTGATTTCACACTGGCTGTTGGTTTGCTGATGCTCAAAAAAAAAACAACTTCAGTCATGATGGCAAATCACTAGCAAATAAAAAACGTAAAAGTCATGCCACCAAGAATAAAAATGTGATTTTCTTTGAAGATGGTGTTTAAAAGAGGCTTAAAAGATGTGATCTAGTCAACATAAGACTTTATTTTATTCTCTATTCAAAAATATGATACACGTACACAAATGATCATAAATACGAACGTCAAACCATTTCAGAATTTTAGTAATGTACTTTGATGGACACAAAGTAGTTTTGACTCTAAATGAATGATATTGGGAAAAAAAAAATAAATATATATATATATATATATACTTTTCTTAATGGCTATGAGATCTTCTTTTGTGCCGGTGCACACCCCCCCTTTTTTTTTTTTTGCTTTTGGTTTTGTGTGCAATATCAAATCTTTGCATGCCACAGGGGAGCGGTAGACCTTTACCTGCTCTGGTCTGGCAGTGTTAAAGGTCAGATATGAGAGGATCTCATACACTGGTCTCAGAAGTCAACACTGCACACCTCCTAAAGCCAGGATTAAGAGGTGAGGAGACAATGGCTGCCAGGAAACCACCCTGTCAGTAACAGTCTCTGTCTGGGGTGCCGACTGTGTGTGTGTGTGTCTGTGTGTGATGGACGGGAAAAGAAAAGGGGAACGGTGGAGAAACTGCAGAAATGAGATGTATGCATGTGTGCTTGTAATGTCAATACCCGACTGATCCTCTTCTCCCTTCTATGGGTCTCTGCACACCTCTGTTTGCCAGATGTGTTTACAGAGTGAACGAATGTGTGTATATGTGTGTGTGTGTGTATGCATTAAGTATGTGTGGCTGTGACAGTCAGGAGTGAGTTGGATTCTCGTGCTTATAAGATTTTTTTTTTCTTTGTTGACAGGACCGATGCTGTTTATTTTGGCAATATGCTTTCAGAAGCAAAAGGACGTGGCTGTGTGTGTATGTGTGTGTGTGTGTGTTCATAATTAAACCCAATTCCTGCTGAGCTTTTCAAGAATAACACATGCAGACTTACCCCATTCACATCACCTTATTACGCCTGATTATAGACCTCCGGAGATGACAGCATTCAGACGTGCATCTGCGCGTTCACCCGTCACATGAATACAAACTTTTTAAACAGCTTGTTTATATACACACACACACA
>JARVJO010000024.1:13687453-13703246 GCA_031762555.1 Cynodonichthys magdalenae
GGGAATATGTTAAATGAACCGTATTCATTTTATATGTTGATTATATTTGTTAAAAAAATATAGAACAAATTTCATACTGAAAAAATAGTTTCAACTATTTTTAAAACATTTTTAAACTTTGACACAGGTCAATTTACATAATTTATATATTGAACAGGGAGTGGGAATAAATAAGTTTGTTTTCTTCCCTCTCCTTTTCAAGTTTTCAAGTTTAATGTTATTATATTCTTGGCTGTTATTATTAATATGAATTGTTGCTCAAAAAAAAGAGTCTTTTTTGTTTCGATTTTACTTTTGTTAATTGAAGATTCGTTAACTTTTTCTTTTTTAAATGGGCAGATGTTAAAAAGATTTTTTTCTTCTTTCTGCTGCCTTTCATTTTATTTTTTTAATTGTGATTTCTTTTGTTGCTGTGTATAGTTTTTGTTTGTTTTTAAAAATGAAAAGAATAAACCACTACTAATTTGACCCGCAACTGTAATAGGAGGGTTAAACTAAAATGTGCTGATTTAGGGACAAAACATTTGGACCCAGTTCACTCAAATTAGTCGTAAGTTGTAGTTTCCTCATGTTGTTATGGGAAATGTCAAACTAATGTCACCTGCAGGATAACAATTTTTTTATTATTTAACATAGGTTTCATTAGTAACGCTTGCTAAATTAATAAAGTAATATTTAACTTCAACTGCAAGCAGCAGAGGTAATAATTATTTAAATATATTTTATTTGAGAACTGATGTACTGATTTGAAAGTACCATTAAAAGGTGGTTGCTACAAAATATAGTTTTGCTAATGAAAATGACAATCAGGTTACCCCGACATGAGAAGATAGAAAAGAGAGAAAAAATGAAGCAGAAATGACACAGGAGGAGCCTTGTGATGCTGGTGCAAAGTGATGACCTAAAAATAAAGTGGCTTCTGCCATGAGACTTGAAGAACAAAGCAGATCGGTGCAGATGAACTCAAAAGATCAGAGTGACATATAACTCAAGTGAATATGCACGTATTTGTGTCTTTTTATGTGGAAGGTAGATAGTGTGCATAAAAAAAACTTAAATAAAAACAGGCAGAATGTGTGTGTGGGACAGATAAGCGGCACAAGCCTGAGGGATCCTTTACATGGCGGTCTCAACCTTTCATTTTCCATCAAACACATTTCCTGCTATCCACTCTTGCGCACACAAAAGAAGATAACCTCAACCCCCACTGTGTCATTCACACCACGGGAAGCCTAAAAGAAAGTGTTTGCCTCCATTTCTATTCTAGACGATCCTGAATGAGGGCTGAATATGAGTCACGGTGATTAAGGTTGCAGCGATGACTCATGCAGATAAGATGACCTCTTGTTTATAGTTCCTACAGAAGCTGTGCTAGTGCTCATCTGGATGTGTGGTCTTGATGTATTCATTTCCAACATCTACGCTCACCAGAAAGCTGTTGACACATCTTGTCTGCAGACACTAAAACATGGCTCTGCAAAGCTGACCCTTATGATATCTTTATTATAGTCAAGGTAAAAGGACTGTTTTTTAAATGAAAGGAAATGGTTTAATATACTACTGAACCTACATAAGAACTTGTCACTGCATGCCATATCTCATCATGGTTATTGTTGCTTAAAACACTGGAGTGGTTTAAAAGATGGCACAAGTGGCTTCCTTTGTGATATAGCAGTTTATATTAGTTCATGTCCTCTTAAGAGTTCAAGTGTTGAACAAATATTATCATATTCGTTCAGTTAAGACAAATAGATTTAATTCAGATCAGACTGACAAGCTGACAGTGGAGCCAAGACCATCTGCTGAAATCTCAAAACAAAAGCTTCATCGTGGGTTATGCGGAGAAAACCCATGCGTGCACAGAGAGAATTTGGAAACTCCACCCAGAAAGGCCCCAGACCAGGAGGTGATCCTACCTACTTGCTGAGAGGTGATGGCTCTAACCACTGCAGCACCGTGCTGCTTGTGTGGGTCACTTATTTTTTCAAATGAAATGGTAACTCTTTATACCTATGATCTTACTACTACTATCTTACTTAGCCTCACTTAATTATTAATAATGGTTAGTTGACTTTGAAAACATCATTAATTAAGGATGATTCATACTTAATAAGCTATAAATTACAGACAGCATATAGAATAGTTAATTCATGAGTTATTAAGCATGAATAAACAATGATTATGTTTCGGAAGTAATTAGCCTTTATGAGTAAAGCATTAATAAATGTGTTAATTTATATCTTAATAAGCATGAATTATCCAAGCTAAATAAAGTGTAATTATTACAAAGTTCTACCAATTAAATTAGAAAAAAAACAGTGAGGTGTTAAAACAATGGAAAACATGCCAAAACCTTTCTGAGACTGCTTGTCATAGTAAGAAACATTGCTGCTTTTGTTGTCTCAGATTGGCTCCTGGGAAAAGTTTGCCAGTACATTACTGAGCTCCCTGTTGGTTTGCAGTGTGAGCTTGAATTGTCTATTTTTTACCCATTATGGTGCAATTCACAGAAAATGGATAGTGGTCATGCTGTGAACCCTACCTGGTGATAAACATCTCTTTTATCTAATAAAAATTAACATGTTCACTATTTATGGCAGCGTTTATCTCACCCTTCCCTCTCTTCCCGTCCTCATGAAAGTTTTTTGTTCTGGATAATTCTCAATAATACTTTAAATCTCAGAGAGAGAAAAATAAATAAATAAATAACTGTAAATCATTCCTCGTTATGAGTTGTGGTTTTTTTTTCTTTCAGTTTTTGTTTTGAGATTTATTTTCATGTTTATTTCTTGTGAAATTTCTGTGTTTTTTATACTTACTTCCCTGTGCCGGTTCATTTACCCTCAGTCAGTTCTGCTCCTGCAGCTCCAGCCTGTCCACTGTCACCTGCTCCGGGTCATCGTTGAGCCCAGGTGTCTCCACTTTGCTCATCAGACTCTGTCAATACACTTCCAGGGGTGTCCAATCCTGGTTCTTAGGAGGCACTATCCTGGATGTTTTAGAGGTTTCTCTGTTCCAATATGCCTAAACTGAATGAATGGTTGGGGTTCTGCAGAACTTCAAGAGGTAATTCCATCACTGAAGCAGGTGCGTTGGAAAATAAAAAACTTAAAAAATATGCAGAATAACGACGTCCGAGAACCAGGATTGCACCCCTTTAGTCACTCAGTCCACTTTTAGTCAGTCAAAATGCTGCTTATGAAATGTCAAGTTTTCCTTTGTGTTTGGTAAGTAGCTGCTGCCACGTCAGCCTTCTGTTTGTGAAGTTTTTGTTATTTTTATTCAAGCTCCTCGTGTCAGTCTGCATTCTAAGGTCCAACCCTCACAATGATAATATTAAAAGCCTGTTGTTAAAAAACTAAAGAAAAAAAAACTAAAGAAAAACTAATGCTCTCTGATCATTTACTAGAAAAGTAGGGTGAAGAAGCAGAATATTGCAGAAATTTGCCGTTCTAATGTTGGTAATAGGTAATATTCAAATCTGCTACTAATCTGTCTGCAAGAAGGGAGACACAACAAATTCCCTGTCTGCCATGAGATTTAGCGAGACAGAGGCGAAGGGTATCAGCGTTGTCATGAATATTTAGCTGTTGACATTTAGCGTGGCGCACAGAGGATGTGGGGGTGGGACCGTGCCAAGTTGGAGTAAGAGCGTTACAGAACAAGAAGGAGGGTGAGGGGGGAAGAAGAGGGAAGAAGTGGGTGACAGCAACACTGATATCTCTCACACACCCACAGAAGACGCTTGGGAGTTGGGTCGATTTTTGAGAATGGAGACTCGAGAGTGTTCGCCGCTGTAATTAATGAGACTTGTTGGTGATGATTGTTATTGTCAGTTTGGTTTTTCTGTGACAGTCTGGAAACTAGATCTGGGTCACGTTGCTAAAGTCTATTCATTAAAGCCATTCTGCTCCCTTGCTGCGGCATCAGCTGTTTATTCGACTCCTGCGATGGTGCGGATGTTTTCTTGACTTCAGAAGCTTCTTCAGATGCTCGACACTGAGACTGAAAGACCGCAGAGTTAAGATTGGGAAGTAGTAGACAGAGACAAGAGAGTGACTTTAGCCAGAGAAGAAGAGAAAAGGAAAGGAGGGAAACAAGGAAACTGTGTCATTGTGCTGTTGTTTACAGATGCTGTTTATCAATTTAATGACCTCATTTGAATAATTACAGTCACATATAGTTTGAGCGGGAAACTCAAGGGGATTTTCTGTTCTACATTCAACTAAAGAAGTTGAATCTGAGTTTTTTGCTTCTAGCTGAATTTGCTTCAACCTTCTTAGGCCATTATAACCCAAAAACACTTAAAATCATGTCAAACATTCATTTAAAAGCCAGATTATGTTCGTAACATTTTTGTTTCATAATTTCAGTACAATCTATCATGAGACAAAGCGTGTAAACTAACCCCACCTCAGTTTGGAGAAACAGTTTCTTCTGATGCAAATGATGAGCTAAAAGTTAGTCTGAACAAGTTAATTGCTGCTGTCTTAAACCAACTCGGATCTCAAAAAGTTTATAAAAGTTTGTGGGTGCAGTATGTCAGTTTTGTTCTGTACATTGTTATTCCAACAGAAATGTTGATATTATCTGATATAACTATGGTTTTCCTGATAAAACCTTCAAACTGCACCAGCTGTACAGTAAACTGCTGCTATTTGTGTGTGAAGAAAAAAAAAATTAAATTCTATGTAAATAATTGTGCAAAGTTGACAGTGATGCAGAATTGAATAAAACTGTTTGCATGAATGACATTTTGATGACTTGAGTTGTTTAACACAGCAGTAATCCAGTTTGGTTCAGATCCTAGCATACATGTCAACCCCTTTGTATGTTTATCTGTATCTTGACCCTCAGAAACATGATTTTCAAAACAATCTGTAGTAGAGGATGAAGTTGGCAAACTTAGGCCAGTCCTGAAATCTAAACAAAATGGAAGCTGAGTTTTTTTATTTTAATTGTGAGTTTTTCTCCATACGTCTGTATGAGTGAAAATGGCTGGAAAATCCATTTAAATTATGGTGAATCTGTACAAGTTGTATGTCCTAGTCAAACTACCTAGTGGTTGGTCATTTTGGTCAAATTGTATAGCAATTTGTTTTTCGTCCTCATTAACTGTCTTTTGATTCACAAAATGATGAGCAGAGGCTTAAAATCAATACCCTGTTGTATGCTCTAATGGCACAAACCATTTGTGCATATAGATACTGCATGTCAGTGTTTTAAACACTTTGGTTTCATTTTCACTCCAGCTTCCATTGTTCAGACAAGGTTCAAACTACTTTGCTGAATACTGTACACTTGTACGCATAAAAAGGAAGTATGCAGAGTTGTACACACTTGAGTGCCCCTTAGTGAACACGCTCCCAGCTCTGCACGCAGGCTAACGAATGCATTCTATAACACTTTGGAGTCGGTGCAGTTAATGAAGTCTATTTGCATAATTAAAGGGGAAGAATCAAAAGGTAATTTACAGTAACCCCTTGTCCCCAGATTAAACATAGCCTTCAAAAGGGGAAGGGAGGGAGGGTGAGAGGTGTTACATTTGCTCACATCCAACCCCAGAGAGCGATTACGAACTTGTGAGGACGGTTGAGCTTCAGGTGTCAGGAAACGGAGAAACCTTTTCTGCATATCACACATTATAAAACTGTCACCACATGAGGAGGTGTACTGACACACACAGCCAAGCTCAAAATAAAAACCTTACGAAAGCAGCACATGTAATTCTCTCAAAACTATGAGCACAAAAACTTTTTGACAGTATTGTACAGTCAATTTTTTCTTACTTTCCTCATGCCATTTTTTTTCTCCATCTCCAAATTTTTCTATCCACCTACTTCCAAAGCCTCCAGTCAGCAGTCAGGTATAGAATTCCATTACAACCTAGTGATGCAGCACTTCAAAGGAGGAAGAACTGCATGTCTGTGTGTGTGTGTGTGTGTGTGTGTCTAACAGTGTGTGCATGAGCAGTGTAAATGAGAGATTTTTCTACATACAGGGATTCTCATCATCAGATACAAAACAGTGATGCCAATATCTACCCTGCTGTGTGTGCAAGCTAATCTGTTGATTTATTTATTTATATGGAATGTGCAGTTAGCAGTTTGAGCTCGCCTCAAAAATTACTTCTAGCAAAAATGATACAATAACGGTAAATATTCCTATAAATGTTTTCTTACATGCAAATGTTGTGTCTATTTGAAATCACAGTGTAAATCAGTGAGATTGACCAATAAGTACAAGTGAATTTACTAAGTAGAGCACGCGTCAAATTCAAGGCCCGTGGACCAAACGTGGCCAACCACTGCATTTTACGTGGCCCATGAATGCTTCAAAGATGTATTAATGTCTTAAAATAAACCGATTCTGCCTTAAAGTCAGTATTGCCCATACTACATTGTTAATTATTTTACCCGCAAAATGACAACATCACACCACTAGGTGGAGGTGCACAATGTTCAGAAGTAGCTGGAAAATGGCAAAAATTAACCAAAAAAATCTCCATTTTGCAATCTCTCCAGTCAATTTTTTGAGATTGAATTTGTATTAACATGGCAGCAATCTTTGGTTTTGACTAGTACTTAAAGTGGGAGGAAGTATTGGTAGACTGCAGACCCACTTCAACACATGGTCTTGATCCTTCTCAGACTGGTTCTTAGCTCCGTAATCTGTCAGAATTAATATTTTCCACAACAGTAGTGAATATAGGCAATCTACAGCAGATTAAACATTATCTGCTGATAACATTCTTACAGAACTTAATTTGAAAGAATCTAAACCTTAAAGTTTGTAACATTATTTTCATGTTCTTTAAATGCAAACTGTTGTTTTTTCCAGATTTTTTCTCTTTTACTCAGTTTTGGCTTTCTAATTGCTCACAAGTTGGATCATTGCAGCTAAACAAACAAATGATTAGCTTCATAAAAAGTCAATGTTAGCTGAAGTGCTTTCATTAAACAAGACGATGGGGCATCTCTTGTTGCTCTTACTTTGCTTCAAATTACAAGACGCATAGAAGTCATCTATATAGGCATGGACGTTTAAACCAAATTTGTATCCTTTAAAAATATACTCATTTTAATTTGCCAGCTGCTGATTGTGAGTCACGAAACATTATTTATCAGGAAACTGCTTCAGCCTGCACAGATGATTCAAACAGCTTGTGAAGCTGACTGCGACTACATATTCAAGGATATCGCTCCAATATGTAAGTCACAGAGGAGAATTCATTAACATTATGGTAATTATGGACAGCTGCAGACAGCAATCTTTGAGAATACAAGATGACACGGAAACCCCTGGTAGAATCTGATTATTTCAACCAAAAACACATTGATTTTCTAAGGAAAAAAAGAGTTTGATCTCAGAGTTTTTGTTCTCTTCAATTAAATTTTCTTGCATTTCTGTTGGTAAATAATTCACAGGCAGAGCCATCAGCAGACAGCCACGGCTGTATAAATGTTTTAGAGTGAGCATGGGGAGGGCAGTAAGTGATGTTAGAGAGGGCGGTGTAATTTTTAGCGTTGTTTCCTGTGCTTTCAAACCGATCCTGCTCTGTCTGTCTGCCTGTCTCGGACTGATGGACTAGATTTTCATGTTTTTCTGAACGTAAAAGGAACAAGTCGACTCCTGTAATGTCAACTGAAAAGAGCAGAAAAAGGGCGGTTAAAAATAGCGACAGTATAAGATGGACGTCTGTTACATGAGAAAAGACCATTTTACCTGAGTAGTTCCTTTTTTTTTCTTTTTTCTTGCTTCTTGTGTGAAGAACAGATAGGGTTACTGCAGTATGTATGCAGTTTTGTGTGTCATCATGTGTAAAGCACTACTGGAAGAAGACAGTTTTGAATAGTTCATGATCTCATGTTACATTTTGTGTTACTGGAGTGCCTCAAATGTTTTCCTTCTTCAGCCACTTTGTTGTGCCAACTTTCTTATGATTGTTGTATTGGTCCATATGATTCTGCAAAGCGTTCTCATTTCCTACTTGTCCTATATGGATTCTTGGTCAACTGCCTTGGCATCATATGTTGATGCATCGGGTATCCCCCTCTTGTCATTATTGAAAACGTGAAAATGAGGAGGAAAAACATATAAAATGTGCTACAACTAACCCTAACCCCATACCAGACCATGACTCTAAACAATAAACCTAACTTATTATTAACCCTAAACATTCAACCCCTGACGTTATGTGGACAGAAACCAAATTTGTTGTAAAAAAAAATGTTGTCTCTTTTGTATCACAATACTTGTTTGCCAACTGTGCTGACATGAACTTTAAGATGTAGGAAAATACTTGAAGTCTATTGAATGTACCTCAGAGTCTACAAACTCTTCTGGAACATTGTATAGTTTGACCCCAAGGTTGATGCGATTCTCCATAGAAAGACTAACTCTCCTGAATGTTTCCTCCTTGTAAACACTACTAAGAACTATTTTGTATTTCCTTCTTGAGATTTTGTTCACATGCCTGATTTAAACTGCTAAACTAGCTATTTTTTATGCAGTGTGTAAAAATGCAGTCCTTGTATTTGACTCACAAAGAACCAAGATTTTCACTTGTAAAGTTTTGTGGTAGTAATTGGACTTTTAGGCTTTCTAAAAGTTTGTCAATATTTTCCTTTAAGCATTGGTTCTTTTTTTCCACACTTGTCTTTCCAAGTTGTTGTTTTTTTTTTTTTTTGGAACTGTTTTGGTTAATTATAGTTCAAAAAAAGTTGTCTACAGTTAAGCAGTAACTTAATAAAGATTCAATTTTAAATTTTCTCTTTTGACACATCATTAAAAGCCTGATGCAAAAACACCATTTTCCTTGTTACTTAAGCTGCGTGTACAAAAAGCCAAAAGCAAAGGTCTGTCAGGGATAATTTTCTATCTTTTCACGACTAAAACTTGATTTGCAAAAAGCTATCATTCAAATTGTTGGAATATTTTGGCATTATGTAAAGGAGTTTCCAAACCCCCGAAGGAAACTTTCACAAAAAAAAAACATTGCATCTGTAATTTTGGAACTCGTGGCTAAATTATAAGGAAAGTCCTTAAAATACTCTAAATTTGCATGATGTAACAAGTTATTTTATTGTGTAGCAGAGTAACGTATAAAGAAGGGTTAACGTTGTCTAGAAATAATTAATATTTGGGAAAACACTAATGAAGTCCAGTGAAATATCAGTTTGTTAAAACCAAAGCCAGAAAACACTTTTGGATGCACATGACCTTCTAGCAAGCCCCAAGGCAGCACTGGATCAGAAACTGTCATGCCATAGTGATCAACATGGCCACATGGTCTGGGGAGTTTCTTGGAAAGCAAAAGTCACTCAGCACAGTCTGCCAATGCGTTCAGAAATGCAACCTAAATTGAATTTGGTGAAAAGGAAGCCATGCATAAACTCTAAGTAAAAAATAACAAAAAAATAAATAAATAACACAAAAAAAATAACAAGCCACACGTTCTATTTAAGAAGACTAATGTCATGAATTCCAAGATGATTTACAATAAACTCTAAAGTCAGGATTTTTTTCTTTTTTTTAATTTGTGCCAAAGATGAGAACATCAGTGAAAAATGTGAAAGCCAGAATCAGCATCTGGTGTGGAGTGGGGATGAGTCAGTGCCCAGGAGATGGATGACTTGCTTGTGTCTGAAGGGATCATTGATGCAGAAGCACAAAGATGAGGTTTAGAAGTAAAATACACGTGTCAGTCATTACATTAGGTAAACTAACTACGGTTTCTCCTTTACCACGAAAACAGTTTTAAACAACAAGAAGAAAACAGTGTAATCTTTGGGGGGTCAAGTTGATGTTGGCGATAAAGCATTTGGCTCAGGCACCATCACATTCAGCTCCATTTGATTTTAGGACTTTTGTGTCATTTTTGTCCTTTTTTAGATGCTGTATGTCCTAAGTGGTTTTTGCAAGACCCATTGTTGTTCTGCTGAATGTGAGGATGAAGGATGTGGTGGAACTGGATGAGCAATGACCCAAATAAAGAACATTAATGACAATGGTATATGGAAAAAAATTACTTTCATAAAAATTACAAAACTAAACGACCCTTATTGCCAGCAATGAAAAAAAATCAGTAGGAAATTTTGAAAAGCAAGTAAAACATGAACTGAGAAAATGAGGGTGCAAGATGAGACCATATACTGTATATATGTACAGACACACAGACCATATAAAGGTGCAGATACAGAGTATATCAAAACAAAACTGAAATAAATATTTTGACACAGAAACATTTACCAAATGCAACAAAAAACAGAAAACCAGGACTTGACCTGAAATTAGATAAATTCAAATTGTTTGTAAAACTGAACAAACTGTACACAAAATATTTTAAAGTCCAGACACTATAAATGTGTGAATGTCTACAGAAACACTTTAGGCAGTAGGTGTAAAAAATAAATTATGTGAATAGTACTAAAAAACTGTGTTAAGACAAAAAAAAAGCAGAGTAGTGCTGCTTTACTGTTATCTGTCAGTGTACAAAATGTTATGGCTGATCAGTGTTCATGATAAATAGGAGAAAAAACTTTTTCTGTGAGATCGTTGGCTACATCCAAAGGTGGGTAGAGTACTCAAAAGCTGTATTTTAGCACTACTTCAATATATTTTTACTCAAGTAAAAGTAAAAAGTATCTGTGCAAGAATTTACTCAAGTAAGAGTAAAAAAAAGTATTTGGTAAAGAGGCTCAAGTGCTGAATATTTTATCATCTAATTTGATGGTTTACAATGATGTCATCAGACAGAAAAAAAATGTGCAGTCTGATGTTTAAAGACTAAAATAAAAATGAATCATTAAATAACATGATTACAAAATTACAAATTAAGATTGAAGAACCATGTTTCCTAATGTTTTTTTCCAATTTAAAACTTATTATCTAATGCTTACAGTAAATAATGTACTTTCAAGGACAACAAATAGTTCTTACTGTATGTTTTTGACCTACAAATGGCACAACAGGCCGGGCAGATTGAAAATAACATCAAAAGAGCAAAACCTGTTTACGAACAAGAGGTGTCCTTTTAACATCACATGCAGGTTTGTCTGTGTGTCTCATGCATATTTTTGGTTGAAATATACTTGTTCTTCTTTCAGTGAAATTACTGGCACTGGGTAGAACTCGACTGAGAGTAGTGATATTTCGTAACAATATTAATCAAGGAAAAGTATAAAGTGTGATATACCAAAATTACTCCTAAAAGTTTTTTTTTTTTCAAAAATGTTACTGAAGTAAATGCATTGAGTAAATGTTATTAGTTAGTACCCACCTTTGGCTCCATCTGCATCAACAATAAGTTCAGAAACACCATTTTAAAAAACAACTGTTTTACCATCAGTCGAGATTTGTCTTTTTTTTATTTTTTTTTTGAGTGTTTGGCACAAGATGATGAGACTCAGACAACTGACAGCACAGACTATTGAGCAGCTGACATTTTATATTAATTAGAAACTGACACTGATTCCTCCTGTGAAAATGGCAACAATTAATATCACTGATGATTATTAAAAAGGAAAAATGATGCAACACAATGAAAAACAAGCCTCTCTTCCAACTTCTTTTGAGAGTGTTGCCGGCAATAAATTCTGTATTTCGTTATATTTTCTAATTACAACAGTGTGAAGATATTAAATCATTTTTTTAGATTTTTAATTACATTTAACTGAGCTTGAAAAACATCTTTTGTAAAACTTAAAAAACTTTCTCTCAGAAAAAAAGCTTTTTTTGTCTTTATTCAAACATAAAGAAAACAAATGGCTCATTGATTACTTGTCCAAGGCACTGAAAAACATCTGCCATGATCACTAAACGTGGTCTTATGCTTCAGTCACAATGCACTACTTACAGAGGGTTATAAAACTCCAAAACATTTCAGACTGTGAAGCAGTGATTGATCTAATGCTGCTCTAGTTATGATGCCAGAAGGCAGAGAGAGCAAGACTGGGGTTGGCTGCAAATGAGATCCAATTCACGCATTAACAGGAACACCATTAGCCATCACCATTCTTGTCTGATCGACTGTAGGCTCTGGAACCTCACTAGGAGCAACTTTCTGCAAGTAAAGACACATCTAAAAGAATGAGGAAAAAATAATAAGTAACAGAATGTTTCAGTTTCTAAGCATTGATTTGTTTTTATGCTTCAGAAGTCCTTCATTTCTCCTTGTTCTCTCCAAGTTACCAAGCTGACCACAAAAATAAGAAGGCATCTGCTTTCACCAATCATGGATAAATAAATAAAATAATGCAACATCACAGAAGGGTCGTCGTTTTTTCTTGCATAAACAGTGTAACTAGGCCCACATATTAGCAGACAGTACAGCCAAGTTTGTGTATTGATATGGCAAAATGAGAGCAGCCCATTAACAAGCTGGAGGTAGATTAGAAAAGCTGTGAATCTGAGGCCCAAATGGGTAGCGATTTGCAGTTTTTCCTCATAAGTTCAGCATCTTTATGTGTGCTATTAAAAGAACATCACAAAAACATAACACTAAAATGGGCCATGAAAAAGATTTTTCGACCTTGTTAATTGCAGTGTCATAAATTATAATTATCGCTACTTTTCATAGCTTGTCGGGAATTAAGGGAGACATTTAGAGTTAATCCTCTGAGTATTAATTGTGACAGATGGTTGATTCGGTTTAGGATGGGGAGAGAGTCTGAGTTTGGCTTTCGTTCCCTTGCTTTCTAAAAAAAAAAAAGAAAAAAAAACTGTTAATCACGACGGATATGTCTGCGAGTGTGTTAGTAACTGTCAGTGTGTTTAGATCGAAGACATTGATCAGAGCAGCTATCTCACCTCGGTGTACGCCAGCTGCCCATCAAGTAGAGCATATCTGATATGGTCAGAATGAATGAGGAGCTAGTTGGAGACGCAAAGACACACACTTGTAAAAAGACATGAGGATGCTAAATCCTGAAAAGTTGCACCAAGTCTAATTTAAACTAAAACTTAATTCATCATGTCCAACAGTTTAACAACTTAAACAGAGCCGTTCGCTTCCTGTATTTTTCATATGTTATCTTCTGCATGGCTGTTTGTCCACATTGATCTTATCTTGACGACGTTTCATTTCCTCTCATCAGTTTGTCTCTCCCCGACTGAGCACAGCTGTCAGACAGCTAACAAACATCTGTCTTTCACGTGATGCCTGTGTGACTGCTGCAGCCTTCAGGTTTGAAAGGAGCCGCAAACTGGAAAATCTAACATGTCTCAAAGCATCAAAAATCTGAGTTAGGTGGAAAATAAAGTATTCACTAACATTCGTATCCCAGTTAAATCACTTTTTTATTGTGTGAACCTGTGTGTTAATTTGATTCATCTGATGCTGATTACTGATTGGCTCTGAATTGGGTAGTTGTTTGAACTTGTGATGTTATTTCAGCTTGATTAAAATGTTATGTTGAGCTCTTTTTTTCAGTTGGGTCAATTTGGCCTGGGATAATTGTTTAAATCTGCAAATCAATTTCAATTTAATTAGCAGTGTCTGATGACTGAAGTAAAGTATTATATTTTAGGAAAGTTAAAATAACTTTGTACAATAAAAAAAACTTGTCATGGTACAATTGTTTGTTTTTTAAATGTTTAACTAATCTTTTAGTCACAGCAAAAATCATTGATGTTTAGATGAAAGAGATTCATTTGTTTTGAGGAAATATTTATGAAAATTTTTTGTGTTGTAGATAGATTTTTAAACCATCTCAATTAGAAGAAGCATAGCTTAATTATATTTACATGAACTGCTACGAGATTTTTGAAACTGGAGTTTTAAAATGACAAAAGTCTACTTTGGTACTGGAGTAACTATTTGATCAGAATAAAATTATGTTTCTCCTAACTGATCTAGAACAGATAAGATCTTATTTTATCTTAATCTTTATTCCACTTTAATGTCTAAAATCTGCCTCTAACTTGTTGAAAGTATATGTAAAAACTGACTTATATTAGCACAGAGAGAAAAAAGTATGATGATGCCAAGATTTTCATTCACCCGCCTGCCTGACTGACCTTCTTAGCCAAGATAATATTCATCACTATTTCAGTTAGGCATCAGATTTTGATTCAATATTTTATAGTTAAGATGTTTGTAATTTATCTTTTCTTTTCTTAACAACAAAGTCACTAACATTTTCCCAAAACAACATTTAACAGTACACTAAAATAAACATGAAAATACATGAAAATACTTTTCTATATTGTGTTTGTGTCTCATAGACATTCAGATAAACTGCACACATACATAAACAAACTCACAAGTATCCTTCTGCCCTCTCAACACATGATCTGAGCTAAAGCCTTGGGGGTTGTAGGTTGGGTGTCAGCAGTGATCCGATAGCGCTGAGGTGGTCCAAATGCATCAGTCCTCTTAACCCTGAGCCTCTCACTTCATCCATCTTGAAAATCTTTCCTCTCCTCGTCCCTGCAGTTGTGAAAGATGAACAAATAGTCTGAACAACATTGGCTTAAAACCACTCTGTGTGTATATATGTGTGGTTATTACAACTTTTAGGTAATGTTTTTGCAATTTGGAGCCAACTGGCGCAACATTAAACTTTAATTAACATAGGTGAACTTTTGGAAAAACGTAAATTACTTTTCATTATGAATCTTTTTAGGGAATTATACTTAAAGTCGGCCAAATGGGCACATGCAGTTTGTAGACAAAGCGCCCCAACAGGTGAACTTGTTGTCATTGCTGAAACTTTTAATGAAGAGGTAATCATGTGGAAATAACAGAAGAGCAATCATCGATTAATAACTCCATGTTTTACAAGGAGGTCATGGATTGGGGAGGCTAGAATGGATTCTTCAGATTACCTACTTTGATTGGTTCAGTAAAAACACAGCCAGTCATGTGTGCAATGACTAGAGTCATATAAATGGGCTCATAACTTTCCTAAAGTTCCTTTTTTTTTCCATCCCACAAACCCTCTTTTCTTCATTTGTATGCAAAGTCCAATCCCTTAGGCTCCCTTTCCTTCTCTTTAATTTTCAGCCATCTTTTTTTAATCAATTTTCTTTTATCTCGGGGAAGTTATTTTAATACTCCTACATCTTATTTCATTCTCAGCAAGACTGTGTGGGGATATCAATTATTCAATGGAGAGGAGGCTGAGGAATATGTTAATATTGATTAAGCTTTCGCCACACCTAAGAAGATTACACTCTCTTATCACTATGCTAGAGTGCTGAATTAGCCAAGCAAATTAAAGGACACATAGATAGACTGTGTTAGATATACAGCTATGTTAGAGCATTTACATGTCTCCCATGTTTAGATATAGATAAAAACAAAAGCCTATTTAGGTTACAAGTCAAACTGTGAAAATAATACATGTCTTGCACTTAGAATGGCAGATGGTTATATTGGTAACTTAACCTCTTAACTCCATAAAAGAACAAACTAATAAAATTAACCGCATTGTTATAGTTATGGTGAGATAGTCCTGTTCACGTCGACATAACTCTCTTAATTTATCTGTTGTGATTAATGTGTGGAACTACCTATAATGCTCCATTTTACACAGTTTGCAACTATTCAGTGTAGATTATTAATTTGATAACATTCTCAAATTGTGTATATAGCATAAGAAAATAATGTATAAAGCATAACAGATTACCTATTACTATGCAACGCATCACTGTACACCACCAATCCATCTCAACCCATACCATACCATATCATCTCATACCACACCATACCATATCATCTCATACCATACCATACCATACCATATCATCTCATACCATACCATACCAACTCATACCACACCATACCATA
>JARVJO010000024.1:13713664-13728979 GCA_031762555.1 Cynodonichthys magdalenae
TGATTTATTTATTATTTAAAATTGTTAATTGTCTGAAATAATTGTCTGAAATAAATTTAATTCATTCATTCATTCATAAGTTGGGGTCTATATAAAGTGGAATTGCAATGTGTTGGTCTGAGGTGTGTCTCAGGTCAACGCAATCTGAGGCTATCCTTGAAGCGTGCTAACAAAGATAGCAAGTAAAAGTCATGGCTTCCTCTTGGAAGATGTGTGCAACAGAGCAGTTGTCCATCCAGCCTTACATGTTGGAGCCAGAGTCTGACCCAGAGCCAGAGGGAAATGCAGACGACAAAATTGTAGTTGGTAATTCCAGACATTAGTTAACAGTCCCATTTCAAATAATATAATGTAATAGTTGAAAACATACAAAATAATAAAGAGAACTGATTGGGTTGAAAAATATGACCCAAAAAGATCTTTGCAGCAATATAGGAGTGCAGAAATTCACATTTTCTGCACTCCTACAGACTCCAGTACACAACAAAATAACAGCATACATCCCCTTTAAGTAAAAAAAGTCAGGTGGAATACTTAAACATATTGAAAGGACCTGCAATGGTGGAAGAAAGAAAATAATAAAGACCCAACACTTTTAAACAATAGCAGTCCTAATATTTGCCTTTTATTAAAGTCAGAAGGATGAACCATGTGACCAAGTGAAAATGGAAAAATAAATCTACTTTTAATAACTTCTTTCTTTAAACAGTAAAGTTTATTTATAAAACAACTTTCATAGATATAAAATCACAAAGTGCTTCACAACAATAGCAAGAACAAATTTAACATCACATGGATAAAAAGTACAAATAAAAACAAAGTAAAATATACATGTCAAAAACTCCAACAAATAGCTAAAAACCTGTTTGTAAAAAAATGTTCAGATGTTTTTTTTAAGCATCAATAGAATCAAGGCTGCGTATAGATTGGGGCAGTGCATTTCAAAGTCAGGGTTCAACTACTTGAAAAGACTGATCCCCAAGGGATTTACAACATGTGCGAGGTACCACCAACTCTGACCTACTGACCTCAACCAGCAAGATGGTGAGTGGAGTTGTATCAAATCAGAGATATAAGAGAGGGTTTGCTCATGTACGGCTCTAAAAGTTAAAACTAGATTTTTAACATTTCGAAAATGAACTGAGAGCCAGTGAAGAGAGGCTAAAGCTGATGTAATGTGAAATTGTTTATGCGGGTTAGTAATCTAGCATCCGAGTTCTGGACAACCTCGGTCCTTCTTGTTTAAACATGTAAACAAGTCGTTGCAATGGTTCAAATGAGAAGAAATAAATGCATGAATGATCAATTCAAATTCAGCCGTTGCCAAGAAATGTTTTAGTTATTGAGTTAAGTTTATGAGCTAAGTTTATGAGACTGGACTGAACAGAAAAAGTTACAGCACATTCCTAACAACATGTGCTTCAGTTGGAACTTAAAATTATATTTCTTATCACAGAGGTGCTGAACCAGGCATGCTTCCTCAAAGAGCTCCAGTAAAGATACATTTAAACAGAAAACAAAAGGCAGATGAGGCAGAGTCGACTGAGACTGGGACGTTTGAATGCATTATGCTCTGACATGAGAACTGACACAGAGGTAACATATAGAGCCAGACTAATAAGTCCATTCACAAACATCTGAGTGAAATGACAAAACAGGAGCAGGTGGGCGTGGGCGTGGCAATACGGAGTAACAGACAGGTGTGTCTGATACGTTCATACACACGTCCAGTTTTCTCTTAACTTTTACATCCTCACTTTAGCTGCAGCTCAGTGGGCTACTGATTGCACATACTGTTCTGAACTGCTCACAAAATGTAATGTTACTCACATCCACTCACTCGCCACTGCCTTCCTGATACTGTTGCATAGCAACCACTTTTACTTCTCTTTAAATCACTGTTTATCCATAGTTAATTTTTTTTCACATACCCTCCCAGAGAACTTCTGAATCGTTGTCAGCTTTACTTTTCATTTACATTGTAAAGTTACAGTCATGATAAGATTTTTGTCTATCATAAGACATAATTATTGCATTATTTTAATGCTAACTAAAGCTGTTAGTTGTTAGAGTTGTCATCTCACAGGGAGGAGGTCATAGGTTCACCTCCCAACATTTCTGTAAGCTGATTTCTTCATTTCCATTAGTGTCTGTTTTAAAAAGAAAAACCTTTTCATTCTATTCTCCCTTTTTCTCAAATAACTTCTATGTCTGTATCAGACAATTTGACTGAGTCCTTTAAATTTAAACCAAAACCATCTCTCTTGTAGAACTTCTAATTGCCACTCTGATTATTTTCAGTCTTCCATCCAGCTGCTATTTGCCTTCCAGCAGGAGGTTTTTAGTCTTAATGAATCTGTTAAGTCTATCTCCTACAAATGTCTGTCTTGATGAGGAATAACTGAAGTTTCTGAAACTACTTCACTTCTCACTTTTATTGTTCGAAAACTACCAAAAGATGTTTTATTTCTAATACCATTATAACAGTCTTTCAAATTCATTTATTTTTCAGTTTGTTTTATGTTTTTGTTTTTTCAATTTTGAAAATATAGTTTCTTATGCCTAAATTGTTTAAGTGAAATGTTGACTGCAGGGCTTTCAGTAGCTTATTTCTGGTATGGGATATATTTGCCCTGCATTTTCAAAATGTTTTGATGACCAACAACAGAAATCTAGCAACAGCATAAAATATCCCTTTTCCACTAGCATCTTGACAGCAGGGTTTGACTTGGCTGAGCTCTGTTCAACACGGTTCGAGTGGTTTTCCATTACCCTTCAGTAACAACACTAGTGGGTGGGTTCATCAAAAAGTTGGGCGGCCCCAGAGTCCAAAAACTGATGCCACATGCCTTACCAGCTGGTGACGTTTATGTTTCATTAAGCTATTTGTCAACCACCATTAAATATAATAGAAGAAGAAGACCCAGAAAAGATACAGGCAACACAAAAATGAAAGACATGATAGCGTTGTTATTGCAAATGGTGGAACGGGTCATTGTAGAAGTAGCGTTTGTGACTCAACCAGTGACTCCACCCCCTAACCAATCAGAGACCAGCAGTCTTCTGACTTCTGACAGTATACTAGGAATCACAGTAAAGTAAGAAGTTCTGAAAAAGGGGCTGGTTCCACAAATCCTTGCTAGTGGAAAAGCTTTGGAACCATGGAGAGTCAAGTAGAACCGTGCTGTAGAGGCGCAAGTGGAAAAGGACCAAAGGTTCTATAGGTTATAAATTGGTTTAGTCACTTAAAGTCAATGTTGGTTTTCTTAATCACACATTGTGAAGACTGAAAAGTCAGTCAGACAGGATAAATTTTAATACCGTATCCTGTTCAACAAGAGAACTTGATCAAAAGAACTCGTCATCAAGCCTTAATTCTGGTTTTATCTGAAGCTGAACCTGTGTCTGTAAAATCCCGAGCTGATCATTCTGATAACACAAGTTAAAGAAGCCAGTTTCATCTTATCTAAAATAATCAACAATCTTTGTTTTATTGAAATAAAGGTACAAATAATATGTTTTTTGAAGATATATATAATAAAATATACAGGTGTAAAGGCCCTGTCACATTAACAATTTAGACAACTTATGAAGACTTGTGAAAATTTTGTAATGACTAATTTACTCATTTCAACTGTATATTTGATCTAGTTGTTAGCACAACCATATTTATAGGGCCAGTAATTACTTTTTTCATTCCATCTTCAGCTTAGATATCTTTAATTTTGGACAAACGTTTCATAAGTTGGTTTAAGATGTCTAAAACATTATAGTGTGACAGAGCCTTAAGCAAGTTCTCTTTTAGCTTCTGTATTTTATAGCAGGAAGTTGCCTAAATTTTATGTTTTGTAAATGTAATTTCAAACATCTGTTTTAAAATAGACAGACTATTATGTTTTACTCCTTTTGTGAACCAATTCCCTCATCTTGTTGGAAAGAGTATACCTACATTGTAAAGTATTTGGAATGGCTTAGTCATAGAGCTTTATAAAGGAAATCTGATATGAGTGAGCTGACGGACAGACTTGATTTGGAATATTTCATTTGAACAGTAATTTTCAGAGGAGGCTAAATCAATGTAAATAGCAGTGATGACAGAGGCAGAGCTGTTAAGTTGAGGAACAGTTGAACATTAGCAGTGGTGTCTCCATAGTAACTGCTGAGGGGATTCAGTTGTGTTTTTTCCCAACCAAAGGCCTGCTTTTGACACAATGCCCTGTGCAGTTAACCCTTGATCTTTGAAACACACACGCACGGCGCTCCATTCAAATATATAATCACATGTACCCCCCATACACAGGTGCACACGCAGTCTTTGAACATTCACACCGTGGAAGCTGAGTAGAGCTCAAGTTGAGTGTAAGCCATCATTAAGCCTTTGAGATGTAGCTTGCAGCACTCTAGTATTCCCCAAGGCCCTGACTGAGGTTAACCAGGCTTTTCACACTCAGCCTTCCACTCACAGAAAAGGGTAAAAGAAAACTCTAGTGGTACAGGAATGTTTTAGTGAATATGACCAATTCAGTGTAGAGAGAAGAGAGAAAAAAAGTGTTTTCTCCAAAATATAAGAGAGTGAATCTTGTTAGCTAAAATATCACTGCAATGCGAGCAGAAATTTAACTGTATATCACAGAATCAGTTCAGTCTTCTAAAATCTGTTGAAGGATTTTCTCACTTTCACACATTTAGGGGTAACAAACAAAAGTGAGATGTGTTCGTGCATCTTTTATTGGTGAAAGAAGTTTCACTCTGTGCTGCAGGGGCTGGTTGTTGAGAGAACGGTTTAAGCGTTTTTCTTTTCTAGCTGAGCTTTCTGGGCTAAAAGCTAGAATGTAAATTCATTGAGGATTAGCTTGTATGAAGATATGGTCAAAGACCTGACCAGTGATTGGAACAATTTTGAAGTTTGGGAGAAAAAGGAATCCAATTTAGTGAAAAGAAAAGCAGATTTAGTCATGACCAACACCAACTTTGAAGCTACTTTTTCATTCTGAAGTACGGACATGCTGTTTTCACATGATTAGAATTAGTTAAAAGTGAACCATATGTTCTTTGAATGATAAGTCACATCGAAGCATGTCCAGCTGTAGTGACAACAAATGTTTATTTTTGCTCCACTCGTTTTCTAATTTATAACAACCTTTAATAACATTCAAACGAACACAACACTGAACAGATTGTTTCGTCATGGTAATCTGATTTTTGCCATCTTCCAGCTGTCGTCATGCAGCGATGAGGGAGAAAAAATGGTTTCTGAGAACATAGTGTATTCGTGTGATTTTTCTCATATTTTGCAAGGTGAAAATCTCACTTTTGCAACTTTAGTCTGCAGTTTTTAAGTACTTACTATGTGTATAATTGTAGTGATAATATTGAGTTTTAAATTATTTATTTGGATTGTTTTGGGAAATTAGTGCTGCTTTAGGTTTTGAATATAGCTCGGTATTTTATGAAGACACGGGCAAAAATATGGCACAAATACATTTTATTTTGCTGGTATAGTGATGTTATTTATCTCCAACTGGTAGTTTTCTTGCAGTAATATAAAAAACAATACTTTGATATCATTCTCTGCACTGACCAACTCACACTGGCAATAAAATGGAGAAGTATGGAGTTCAGTGCCAAGTAGAAAAAGAGGATTTTACAAGAACACAAACTGGGAAAACATCTTGAAGCTTTTTTTCTAAATAACTGCAGGTACCGAGATCAGAAGTTCAAACTACTATTAAGTCTACGTTCAAGTACTGGGTGCTGTAGTCATTTTTTTAAAATCAGTTTAAAAGGGTCACATTTCTTTCAACACCAAAACATTTTATATGAACTTTAATTTAATCATGAAAAATGGAGACATATTTAAACACAATTCTGGTGAAGGTTTCTTTAATGTGACCAAGAGTCTGGTTAAAATGGAATGAGAAAAGGGTTTTTAATTGTGTTATACTTCAAATTTGTTTCTAAAAATAAAACTTAAAGCCTAATATTGTCAAACTACAATAAGTGTGCACTGGATGAGTATTTCTCCATTTGTCAATATCACTTCAAAACTGTTTTTATAAACCCTTTAGACATTAATGAGGTTCAGTTTTTTTGTTTGCTGGTTTGTTTTGTTCTGCTTTTGAATTACAATTTTGCTAAGATTTAAAGAAGTAACATAATTCAGTAGCTCATGCTGCAACAGAATATAACAAAAAAATTAAATGAGCCATATTTGTCACCTTTTTTCTTTTTTAGCAAGGCTTCCCCCTCTTTCACCTTTCACACACTGTCAGGAAAAATTATGGTCAAACTCCACTGTCACGTCAACTCTCTAAAGTGTTAAAAGACAGAGGATCTATTAATAACATCACAATAATGTACTGAAGCAGTTTTGGATTTTTTCTGAACAATACGTACTTTAGGCATACTGACAGTCAGTGATCATTGTGAGGAGCCAATCGAGCCAGCTGCTTTTTTTGAGCAAATCAACAGAGAATTTAGTTGGAGCTCAATTTTGCCAAAAACCTACTGTGAAGCAGCTCAGGTTCTTTCAAATCCAAGCATACCCCAAGGCATTTTTTAGGAGAGCAGTGTTTGAAAATCCTCACTCGGGAGATGAGGCAGATTGCTTTCTTTTTGTCCGTCTCATTTTCTCTCATTCTGAGTTTTGAGGAAGGTCAGTGAGTAACATCTATTACTGTTTTTAAATAATAAACAGTTTTCAAAGATAAGAATGTGTTCAATCTAATTATAAAATAGCTTAAAATAAATCTGACACTGTACATTTTAAAATGCCAAATGGATTTTCACTTGAAACAATCCCCCAAACTGAGCATCGAAGAGAAATAGAATGACAGTGGAAATGAAAAACTAGACACTTTGGCTGAAAAATAAACTTTTAAGTCTTTTCCTAAAAAATTAGACCAGATGTCAACCTCATGTACAAAAACTGGGAGCTAGTTCCACAATGAAGGAGTTTGAAACTGAAAGCCCTGGGTCAAATTCTGGTTTTAGAAACACTAGGATTTGCAAGTGAACCTGCAGTCTGACAAAGACATTTCAAATTTTACTTTGAATTTAATAAACAGAAACTATTATAAATCTAAACTTGGTGAAATATGAGCCATCCTCTCATTAACACCCTCAGAGCAGAACGTTGAATCAGCTGATTGCTTTTCTGTGAATCTTGAAGAACTGCTATAGAGTTAACGATTACTTGAATTCCTTTTTTCTACATTTCTCTGGGGCAGGGGGCTATAAGCAAAACAAATATTGCTTCTTACTTTGTTCTGTGCAAATTCACTTTATAAACAATTTTAATAAAACGAAAAGAAAAAACATATCATGTAGCTTATTGTACATTTGTCTTTGACATGTCTTGTTTAGTTTATGATATTCATCACAATCAAGTGAAAAAAAAAACTTAGATTGTAGTATATATACATATACATAAAAAGAACACCAGACACTACCCTGTCTTGCTCCCACTACAATCCTTAATGTTTTGGACTCAACACAGAAGTAGGTATCCATCACTGGTGATTTTACCACTCTGATAAGAGTTAAGCCTTTAACATCCCACAGTGAGGGCAAGTCTCCAGAGCGTGGTGGAAATATATTGTTAGAATGTGGGTCATCCAGGTTGCATTAGTGGATCTGTGACTAAACAAAAGTGTTGGCAATAAGAGAGAAACTTTCAGGGTTCAGATAAGCACAGAAACCTTACATTTGATATATTTCCAAAGGAACACTAAACAAAAGAGAAGATAGTTTGGCAGAATTAATTACTTTCAGTCATCAGGCTGCTGTGGAGCATAAACACAATGTAAATGTCAAGACCAAGCCAAGGTTGCACAAAAACACATTCAGAACAAAAAAGTGTTTTTTTTCCCCCTCTGGCTGGAATATATACACTTGAGAATTTTATCACTGAGTAACCTCAGACAATGTGGTTATAATTCTGCAGCAAATAAAAGAATTCCCAAAGTCTTTTTTATTAAAAACTGTAACTCAATAGCATCAAAATGGTAGACAAAAACACACAAAGATGGTACAATTGTTGTTTGGGGTGAGGGGTGGTGTAGCACAAGAGTAAAGACATGTGGCAGGTAGGCAGACTAAGCAGACATCTTACTGTCATTTGAGTTTGAAATTTATTTACAGGTTTTGTCATTTTGTTTTGAGTTTAAACGAATACCCTTCACAAAGGATGACATCTCACTTCTTATGTCCCAGAACACAAAACACAACTTCTTTTGTACAGAGCTTAGCTGTATTTAGTCAAAATAAATTTACAGGAATGATAACAAATTACTATCAAAGTTTTTATGTTTTGCAAAGATGTCAGTTTTTTTTCTGAGGGGACTGAGCTCTTGTCAACTAAGGAAAAGTAAAAATATATTTACCTTAACATAATTATTTATTTTTATGCAATCCATCTGTTTGGGATTTTCTGCCTGTGAGTGACTCAATTCTTTTTTTTTCAATTTCTATTTCAATGCGATACAAAACCCAAACTCATGACATAACATAGAGAAGTTAGATTGATCCACAGTGCAAAACACTAAAGATTTCACAAAAAAAAACCACATTCTTTTATTTTTATTTTTCAATTAAACAGAAACACAGCTTATGCTATGGCACCAACTTTGAATCCACCTACTTAACTATATTCACATTTATGAACGTTGACTTGGCCAAACACTTAACCATTTTGACAATTAGACTTCACATTTTTTGCTATTTATGGGTCGTTTTTCTCCATATATTTTTAACACAGCTGACTACAAACAGACCAAGTCTGGGATAATAAACTGTGACACTATATTTTAAATATTTACCTAACATACATTTTAAGATGTTACTGAGTTACTTTCAAACTTTAAGTGTTTTTTTTAATGTGACTTCAAAGAGAACATGAAAATGATGAACGATGAACTGAAATCGAGTTCACTTATACAGACCCCCCACTGTAACTGAGTTTTGCTCCACTAAGTGACAGCTCTAAAAAAAAAACATGAATAAGGGAAAACTGCATACTGCATGTGTGCAGTCTGCTTCAGACACCACACACTTGACAGAGAGCATTTGCAAAGCTTTTGGCCCTGAGGCAGACGACAAAGAGAAGTGACAAAGCTGTACTTTTTTTCCCTGTTCTCAACATCCATCATCAACGGGAGAATCGACTTGATATACTTAACACTTGAGTTAGTTCCTCTGATTCTGTCAAAAAAGAATCAGTATATTCTGTAGCCTTCAGTGTAGACACACAAATATTGTAAAAGAGATTTACTGTATTTACACAAAATGTTCATTTTTAGAACTTTGTAAAAATTAAATGTTGAAAATTCAAAACAAACTTGTATTATGAGAAAACAAGTAGAGGAAAACACTTTAATTAAAGTAGATTTTTTTCCACCATTTGTCAACCAAAATTGTGATCCATGTGAGAATATAGAAACTCGTGCAACAGCTAAAAAAAAATAGAAAACAGAACATGCCAGTAGGTGGCATTAAGAGTGATACATTCAGCACAACAGTAAAACAACAACAAATCAGAGCATTCCCAGTCGTCAAATGACTTGTAAAGCTTTTTGCTCTTTTGATTACAACTTGATTACATCTGTGATTCATCCTTTACATGGTGAAGTGGTCAAACAAAAAGACAAGTCTCATGTTTCAATACAAGGGCTTCATTTCTGTTGTGGTGTCTATTGCATGAGCAAAACACAAAGCATTAATGTGCCTTTTGATCATTATTTCTTAAAATACACTTCTCACAAAAAGTTATCTGTGAGGTTTTGTTCATCAACTGTTAGGGGTCATATTGATGGATCAAAGCCCTGTAGTGATTTTTGCCATAAACTCCTTGTCAGAAAACAGCAAGCTGAGCAAAAACTGTTGAGCGTTGAACAGTTGGACATGTGCATTTAAAAGTTTATAGAAAGTCACACTGAGTTCACCTGTAGAGGTTACACAACATTTTAAGTTTATCCTAAAATTTGACCTGAAAGCCAAATATTCCTAACTTTTTGTGAGTAGTGTGTATTTAAGTCAACTCTGTTACGATGGGAATGGAGAGGATCCAGGGGAGCAAACCAACTTCAAAACCAACACAAAACAACCATGGATCATTAGAAACACACTCACACACACACACACCCAACACTCAAATGCTTATAAAGTATAAATGTCCAGAGATGCAAGGGGTAGCATTTTTTAAACTGTTTTGTATTTTTTTGATCATTTCATTCTTTTTTCTAAGTTTTCCTCACAATTTACTAAAAAGAGAAAAAGCTGTTTAATTCCAAGGGAGTCCATGTGTATATTGGTGTGAATATTTCACAGTGAGCTGAAGATGTCCTGGATGTGCTGCTGTACTGCCTGAGTGATTACCAGCAGTTAGGCTTCATTAGCTGCACCAATGCTGACAGTTTACATGTGTCTGTAAGGCTAAATAAATATCTAATTCAATCATATGCAGCACATGAGTAAAAACATTTAAGATGTTCTAAGCATGTGTAAAAAGAATATGCACTCAAAAGCAACAGGAAATCAATGATTTATGCTTCCATGCCTCAATAACATCGGAACAGTTCCTTGCTTCAGCATATTAAAGAGCTTAAAATGTCGCTGCACTTCAAAAACTGATGCAATAAGTAGAACAATGTGTTCGTTTTAATACACAACTGTCAGCTATCAGCAATTTTCTTCTTAAAAAAAAGTTACAACTGTGTAAATTTCAATGTCAGTGGAGATGGATATCATGCAACATTGTGTTCAGGTATGAATGTGTGCCTGTGTGTGTGTTTTGTCATGTCTGTGTTAATTCTTTGAAACTATCTCAGAACATGATGTTCGTTACAAACTCAGCTGCTCTCTGTGTCAAGCTGTTTATAATCTCTTTATCAACTGCATTTTGCTGCCGGCACGCACAGAGGAGAAGGTGATGAAAGGCAGAGAAAGATGAGGCGGTTGGGATAAAAAAAAAAGAGTGTGAAAAAGAGAAGATTATTACCCCTCTGTATGCATGTGATGACTTTTTCCTTTTTTTAGCACCAGAATATATGACTGTATAAATCTGCTGTCTAATAAAAACAATCTGGACAGATGAAGCTGTGGTGGGGTGGACCTGAGTGAGTTGTACAGTACTAATCATTGTCAGTTTGAATGTCGGAGCAATTTTCTGCAGACTTTCATACAGAAGACAAAGCCAACATACACATGATAATGAATAATGATGATATAGAGACACTTGCATGCAGTAATCACTGTCATACACAGCAGCCAGAGGGCTGGAGTGCTGAGATTTGATCACACATTGTAGATAAGGATGAGACAAGAGTGGCCTTTTTCATAACAAGGGAAACCGAAAAAGTCATCACAGTATGTGTGTGTGTGTGTGTGTGTGTGTGTGTGCCTGTAAGTTTACACATTGCTTTACGAGTGAAGCCTCTGACCATCAGTTAGCCACCTGGTGCTGCAGTGCACCACAGCTGAACCACAGTAAAGTGATCTGGGACCTGCTTTGACATTTCCAACTTGATTCATTAATTCATGGTTGGCAGCTCTGGTGACACAGGCACTTAAACAAGCAGCACACTCTGGCTGTGAATCCACTTGAAATGCACATTTTATGATTTATGAAGTTATTCACAAAGGCCAGGAAACATACACTCACTCTGGTCCACAGTGCTACACTTTATTGTGTATCCCTGGCTGTAAACACGTGAAGTCGCTTTTTCTTCAAGATTACCTAATATTGAGACACTGTTGTTAAGACATTTGAGAAATCTTTTAAAATTGTTTATGAAATAAATTAAATTCTATTTAGGGGACAATCAAGTACTTTGTCTATTGTTTTACAAATCCAGATTTGTCCTAGGTGTCATCACATAAATGCTGGGGGTTAAGTTGGTTAGAAGCAATTGATTATAATTTTGTTAATACTTAAAAGTCTGCTTTATTAAAAAAAAATATGAGAGGAATCAATGTTTGCTATTTATAAAAGGAGCACTTTGCACTGTCAAGTTTGTAAAATAAAAGGTACATTACATCATCCCTTCTAATTTTGCCTTTCTGAATACAAAAAATCCCAAAGGAGCAAACAAATTTTCAATATTAAAAACCTAACATTTTTCAGCATAAACACGGCTTCCTTTCATGTCAGAGTTTTAGAATAACATAATTTTATGTTGAGAAATGATAAAAGTGCAGATCTTTTGGTCAAACCTTGAAAATACCATTATGCACAATCTCGTGTTATATTGCAAAATGTTGCACTTCGAACATGTGTTATGAATGACTCAGCTAGAAACACAAATTTATGCTTAATATCTGCGAAATCGTTGCCATTTTTATTCTGTTTTCTAAGATAAGCTGTAGTTAGTAGTCATCATGAATTGGATTAGCTCCAAAAACTAATCAAATGTGAATGTACATCTAATGATTGCTTTCTGAGAGTTTCATAAAAATTCCTGAACACATATACAGACATGGGCAGACATATTATTGCCTGTATCTGTCTTTCCAAGGTTGGTAATAAAAATCCATTTTGATACAGATAAAATCTTGTATTCACAAACTGAGTTTTTTTAAATACTACATTTTGTAATCTTGCTATAAACTTTTAAATGAAATATTCATAAACTTTTCTTTTAAACTGATCTTTCATATCCCTGGTTATTAGTGTTAGATTATGCCACAGTTTAAAACAAATATTGGTTGTCTGAATTACAGGAAGCAAAATCCAAAATGGTCATGATCTGGTTTTAAAATTAAAAACTAACACCAAAGAGGATCGCATCTTTTGGTTTCCCACTAAGGTCAAATGTACTTTATTTTGTCCATGGATGTTTTACTAAAGCTTAACACAGTAACCTCCACAAAGATCTGATTTATATCAGGGCTCTTGTATCACAGTACTTCAGTTTGAAGTACCTACCATACTAAAATGATTTTAAAGTAACACAATTGTGGAACCCAAACAAAATAGTTTAAATTTCTCTCAGTGCTCCTTGGTGTATCCATTACTTAGTATTCATACAGTTTTTCTTAAGGCAATCTGAATGTGGGTGCATTCTGCGCAGCTCATTGTGTGTTTGGCATTTATCATTCTGATGTGCTGATATATAAAGCCTCTCTGTTGGCCGCGCCACACACGTGCATGCATGTCTTTCTGTGAGGCGCTCAGCAGAGTTTTGAATCCAAAACTGATTGTGGAGACAAGCGTCATAAATCTCTGTCCCTGTGGGTCCACATCAGGAAAGGATATACTGTATAACCAGAGGCCATCACATTATGTGGGTTTTACTGTGTGTATATATTTTGGTGTGTATTTGGCTTGCATAGTGTAAAAAAATGATAAAAATATGCAGAAGTTTGTGTGTAACTAGACAAAAATACAGCTCAGTTGCATCCAAACACCTACATAACAACAATGAGGACAGAATTTCTTTGACTTAAGTGGGTTTCATCTCTGTAGCTGCAAGAAGCTAGAAAACTTAATGTATTGATGCTTTGACAATTAAAAAAGTTAGCCAGAACACGGATGGTGTTTGTAAGGTCTTGGCAGAGTCTTCAGGTGTGCATAGCATGCAAAGTGTCTCAGTTGTCAAGACATTTTAAGCTGGGTTCACACCGGAAGTGGGAGCAGCCAGTTTACATGCAAAGTCAATGGTGGACGTGCGTCTAGAACTCTCGCGGTGCGTGTAGAGCGTTTATGAAGCGGTAGGTGCGGTTTGAGCGTTTTCTGTGGGTACAGCGCGCCCAAAGCAGCTGACGCTCCAGTTCAAAAATCTGAACTTTTGCTGCTTGACGCGCCGCATCAGACAATCAGAGAGACAAATTTTTCCACATGACGGTTTTCTAAATGTTTCCCACTACCTGAAACAGATGGACAGGAGCTCTTTAGATGAAATTGACCGTCTGTAGTCGGTGTTCTGGCTGGAGATATCAGCCGTTAAACTGACCGCAATGTTAATGGAGCTCGGGACAAAAATAGTTCGTCAGCTCGCAGCTCCTGGAGTGGTGAAACTCACTGAACAGACCGCCTCTAAATTATCTGGTGAATAAGTTATCTGGTTAGCACAACGTTCGCTTGCTCTCACTAAATAAATCAAACCCATTTTCTTTATTTCATCCGACATTAAAGACGGACCGGAAAAACACCAAGACGCTCCTCCCATTTAGACGCGCGTCTCGTTTTGTTCTGGTCTGAATGTAGCGCGTCCAACGTCTAAAATGCATCTAAAATGCATCTAAAACGTGTCCAACTTGAGGAGTTGGACTCGTTTTAGATGCTCAAAATGGGTTTGGTGTGAACCCAGCTTTAGAAGGACTGGCCTCATGCCTACAACCACTGATTGTGTCAAAGTAATGAAACCAATCTACTGCTGACATGTTACCATTGGTGATGTTGGCAGTGGTGCCTGCCAGGGGGGACCACGAGGGGAGGGGGGGGGCATTTGGTGGCACACCAAAACTAAATTCTATTACATACATTTTATGATGCTATTATAAAATGACAATTTGAATATAAGAGTTAAGGTTTTGCCAACACATGTTCAGTTTGTAATTTTTCAGATAATATGGAATACCATAAATTGTCAAAAGTATTCGTAATGTTAGGGGAGGACACACTCATGGGGGATCTGGTGGTCCTCCCCCAGAAAAAAATTGCATAACGTAGATTTCAAGTCCTGCATTCTGGTGTATTTTAACAGGCTGTTAAACAAACTTTTTGCTACTTTTTGCTGAGGGGAACACTTCCCATCACAAATAATTACCGTGATGCATATGGGCTATTTGTCCTTTTTATTAAAAAAGTAACAATATACATTTTAAAAACATTTACATGGAGCCATCACCTCCTCTATGTATTTTACAATTAAGTTTTATTTGCTTGTACTTTTGTGAACAAAAACTGTAATTATAAATAACCAAAACTGGAAATAAAAACTAAAACAAGCACAATTACAAACTACATCTACTGTAGTATTATCCCAAGTCATTCTTTTATTTGCTTTTTTATGACATACTGCGCCTAGAAATTCTGTCCATAAAAGTTATGAACAGAACAATTGACAAAGGGCAACCTTGGCAGAGTCCAACTCTCACCGGAAACAAGTCTGATTTACTACCAGCAATGCGGACCAAACTCTGATAGCGGTCGTACAGGGACTTAACAGCCCGTATCAATGAGCCTGGTACCCCGTACTCCCGGAGGACCCCCCACAGGACTCCCTGACGGACACGGTCGAACACCTTCTCCAAGTCCACAAAACACATGTAGACTGGTTGGGCGAACTCCCACGCACCCTCCAGGACCCTGCTGAG
>JARVJO010000024.1:13735590-13747302 GCA_031762555.1 Cynodonichthys magdalenae
AGAGAGAGAGAGAGAGAGAGAGAGAGAGAGAGAGAGAGAGAGAGAGAGAGAGAGAGAGAGAGAGAGAGGCAGAGGGGTTGGCAGGGAGCATCTGGCACTAGTTTCTCACCCTGCTTCAAATTAATCTAATTTTATGGCACCTCATTACACTGTCCATCATCAAAACCAGTGTGATGGTCTCCACACTGCACACATGCACACACACACACATCCACACAGGGTAGTAAAAGTGTATAGAGATGTGAGATCAAATGAGAAAACAGAAGCAGAGTGAAAAAAGTGCGCAACCTGTATTTCCTCAATGTTTTTAACAGCATTAATCTAAGTCATTTATGCTGGTCTGCCTATGAAAGTAAGTGTGTGTGTTTGATATTTAGGTATGTGTGAACTGATTCCTAGACACTGCTGTCATTACTGAGACCCATCAGCGCTTGAAAGCCTCCCAATATTCCATCTCAGTACTGCATAATAATAATATTCAAAACATGCATTATTCCATTTATCTGCTCTCCCCAAGGATCACCACTCTCGTGAAGAACACACACACACACGCACAGCTTGCATCCAGCACACAGTAAAGGTAAACTGTAATGTCTCAGGGAACTGAGACATTAGTTAGAGTTATTGGGGTACCTACTGCATCACTGTGTGAGGTATTTTAGAGGATATAACCTACCCTGATGGTGGCACTGCCCTCAATAAAGTTGTGGACACACACGCTGACACACAAGCGCACCCTTATAAGACCATTAGCTCTTGCTGCATCACCTCACTAAGCAAAGAGCGGAAACAAATGGTAGACCATTAGAGTTTCATTACGAAGAGTTGGCTCAAGTGAAAGGTAGAGCGGGGCGAGCGGGGAGGGAGACAGACACACAGACAGACCGACAGACTGAAAGTGATACAAAGAGAAATCTGATCAGAAGATGGGAAGAGAGAGAGAGTGCTTGTGTGTGTGAGGGGCGAGGGAGGTGGGGAGGGTGCTCGTGTTTGTGAAGCTAGAGAAACTGCAGGGTGAAAGGCTGCAGAGCTATTTAGCATGGCAAGAGATTTCTTCGATATGAGAGTTGTTGTCCATGACCTCCTGTTTTTATTTGGAGAACAAAAGTCAATCCTCTTGCCTGTGGCTGTTCTAATATGTGCCACCTGTTTACACAAACACTGATCCAGTAGAAACACACACCTACAAGCAGACACACATCTCCCAACAAGCATTCTCACTCTTTTTTTTTTTGTATCCCTTTTGCCTCTCTCTCTCTCTCACTCGCACACACTAAAACCAGCAGTATACTCAAATACAAATTAAGACTCTCACCCTCCCTCACTCTTCCTCATTCTCAAACACACACATCAAATAGCACACACACACACACACACACGTACACCTCCAAGGTTAATAGTAGCTGTCATGGACAGGGTGAGCAGTAATGGAACACACAAACGCCGCAGGGAGAAGGCAGTCTGTGGATGGAGAGAATGTGGGAATGATGGAGAGAAGGACCAAGAGGAGAGGAGAGGAGAGGAATGAGCTGCTGAAAAAAACTCTTCCTGGAAATTCCTAATTCTCCTCCTCCCCAACCCCCAATGCAAATGAGAGCAATATTTATGTTTCCATTAGCACTAAATTATTCACACTCTCCATTTAAATGCACGTGTGTGCATATTTGTGTGCTTTTTGGGACCACCGATTTGCATTGGGAGGAAGGGATGACCCTCGCACAAGCAAAGTTGTGTAGGCAAATTGAGCAGGGTGCTATTTACATCTTTCATCAACTAAGCTTGTTCCTCATTAGTTAACCTTTTTTCAGTCAACATGCTACTCACTCCCAGCCTTCTCATGCTTTGACTCGCACCTTTTTTTATCTTTGCACACCATTAGTGTGAATGGCATGCTTCTGGGAGCAAAATGAGACAGCAGAAGAACATTACTGTGAGAGAGATGAAATACCAAAAAACATGTTGCAATCCAAAAGGCTACCTGAAACAATGACGATGGAACACGTGTGGAAATAAAACATAGCTCTTAGTCTATATAAAAAGGGTAACATGCAGATTATAATTTGCTTTAAGCCACAGGTGCAAGGCCTCAATAAAATGTTTGGATTCTTAAAAGCCTTGACTTTGCTCAATTTTAAAACCGGGTCAGTTTTAATTTTATTGTGACATATATTCCACATCAAAGAATTACACACAGAAAAAAAACATTTATTTTATTTTAATCAAACTTTTCTCATATACTCATCATTTTTAGTTTTATTTAACTACAGAATCTGTATATATTTTGTTTTTCACTTCTCTTTTGTAGCCAAAATATGAATAAAAGCACAAAAGAAACATTGAAAAAAATGCTAAAAATAAATAAATAAATAGCAAAGGCATATAACAGAAATTATTCACAGGCATGATGATGACACATTTCCATGTAATGTGCAAGGCAAAAATAGTTTCACCTTTAACAGTGCAGGTCATCTTTTTTCTAAAAAAAAATAAACAGTCTCACTCAGCATTTGCCCTTCGAAGAATAAAAATTGTAAAAATGTTGCTTATCGCAATCTAAGTTTGAATAAGTTGTTTAAAAATAAATCATAATGTAAATTATATACTGTAAATCTGGTGGATGTTGCACCTTGGCCAGATCACAAGTTTTTCATACATCATGACAGATATAAATTCTTAAAGCCAAAGTTATATAAAAAAAACAACTCTTTGATTTTCCACAGTTACATTTGCATTAAATTGTTACAGACCCTCAGTACTGTGACACAGTTCACAAACTGTTATCTGAACACAGCCTATAATTTGCTGATGTAAAAAATTGCAGATTTGAAAAATCTGCAATGTGGCATTTGCTTTCCCTGTTTCAAAATAAATGATAAAGAGAGACAAGAACTGGAACAAGGAAAAAACAGGCAAACAGGGTCACTTTTGTGTTTAACAAAAACTCAGCTGGTATTCATAATGTTCTTGTCAGATAATCTCACCTATTTTACAATAATACTGTCAAAAGTCAGACACAGTCTATTACATATTGAAGAGGAGGAGTTTCTCATTAAAGTCCTTCATCTTTACATGAAAATATTTTTGTTCATTCTTATTTAAAATTACCAGACTGCTAGCAATTACATTTTTACATTGATCAAGTGAAAATAAATAAAAAGTGTGTTAGCAAAAAACTTTTTACATGCAAAATCAACTTTTTTGAGTTATGTCATTCCTTCTTTAAAAACATGTTTGAGAAATTCTTGAATCTACTGTGGTTCAGAACTGCCTAAATGCTTGCTGGTACAAAGCACCGCCTATTTGTACAAAGCTCCTCCCTTGAGCTCAGTCTGCAGCTGAGCTCCCACACCACAGAGCACCTCTCCCCTGAAGCGTTGTTGTAAAGACGTGCTGAAATGGGAGTGTTGGAAACGGTAAGAGTTTTTTTTTAAAGAGACAGAAGCCAATTTAAAGGCTTTTTTTCTTGATGAACTGTGAAACAGAATGACTAAACAGTGTCTATAATTACACACATCAGATAAGACAATAATAAAAATCTAAATACAAATAATAAGAACTAAAGATAAATTATTAAAATTACTCGTCACATGTGTTTCTGGATAATTCAGTAATAATGATGATTTTTTTTTGCAATGTACAATTATGTAAGAATTATTTTTATGTGAGATTGAGAATAGAAAGATGGGACCATCTGAAGAAAAGGATTTTGGGTTGCCTACACAAAACTCTCTTTACTTGACCTGGTGTAGAATGAATGTGCAGCCTAAGGCAGTCTGTCCAATGCACAAGACACTTTGTAGTCTAAGCGTGACTCAACTTTAAAGCCAAACTATTGCAGCACTAATATTTTCCCACAGGGATCATAGTGAGTTTGAAATCTGATCCCAAACTTTAAAAAAATAATAAAAAATCTAAGGCTGAGGTGTAAAGAAATTGTATTACTGACTTGAACTGAGCACATATGTTTGTTCCACAGATTGCAAAATGCAGTTTAAACCAACAAACACTTGAGCCTTCCAAAAAATCAAACTCAAAAAAATTCAGGCAAACCTTTCTATAAAAAAGTAATCTCAGACCACAGGCATGTTCATTTTCAAAGACTTTGTAATCTCTGATGTGAGCATTGCAGGAGGGCAGCTGAAAATAGACTTGTGTAGAAGAAAAACACCTTGTTGAGTTGAAAAAACAAATCCAAAGTTTAACCTTTAAATGCACAATTTTACATCTTAAATGGATATTTTAAAAACCTTGATCGAAATCTTGTTTTTTATCTTTTCAGCAGTAATTTAAAAATTTCACCTGTTTCACCCCTTAGCAGTTGGCCTGAAATTCCTTAAAAGCCTTTTGACATTTTTATTTTATATAAGGTGTCATGCTAAAGATAACAACCAGAAGACATCATCTGACACCCTGTTTTTTTAAAAAAAAAACAGCCCCCAGTAGCATCTGGAAATGTTTGAAAACGTTTAAATGGTAAATGATCTGAAATTGTATAGCGTTTTATCAAACCCACTCTGACCCCCAATCGTTTTATAGTTACAGTCATTCACACATTCAAACTATGGTGATAAGCTACATTGTAGCCTCAGCTGCCCTGGGGATCACTGACAGAGGCAAGGCTGTCATGCATCGGCTCCACCTGACCCTCTGACCACCATCAGTAGGCAAGACGGGTGAAGTGTCTTGCCCAAGGACACAATGACTGAGACATCTGGAATGGAGGATCGAACTGTCAACCTTCCGGTTGCAGAACGACTCCCCTAACCACTCAGACACAGCCACAAAAATCAAACTGTTTTGCCCATCGCTGAAACAAAGACTGTTAAGTGGTTAAATTAAAGTAGATTAAAATTTGAGTAATGGTGCCACCACTGACCCAACAACAACATCAGCTTAGAGTCCTCAAGCGCTCTTTTAGTTCTATTCTTTGTGCACCACCGTTGATTACAAAAATCCAATATGATAAAAAAGGAAAGGAAAGGCAAATTTATTTGTATAGCACAAGGCATTTGGTTCCTACAAGGAGCATTGGGTCCCCACAAGGCTTTGGTTTTTTGGAAAATTGTCCCCCACAATGTACACTCTAAAAATGAAATGTTGGATTTACTTAACCATGTTATGTCGACTGGTTCCACTTGAGTAAATTCAAAGCAATATACCAGTTTTTTAACCAAAGAACATGAGTATGTTGCTTTGAATTTACTCAACTCAGGTAAGTGGAACCAGTTGACATAACATGGTTAAGTAAATCCAACATTTCATTTTTAAGAGTGTAGCAAAAATGTGTTCACACACAAGATACAATATTAAAATGCTTCAAAAATAATTATTAAAAGCAGTACTAATACTGTTTTTAAGATAAATTAGTTAAAAGGAAAAGTAGGATTGTCTTTATTTTAGATTGTAAAAAGTCAGTCTGAGGTCCTCAGGCATTTTGTTCCACATGTGAGCTCCATAAAAAGTAAAAGCAGCTTCACCACATTTGGTTCTGATCTGTGGAACAACTAATAATCCTGTGTTTGCTGATCTGAGAGCTCCAGGTGGTTCATAATAAATAAGATGATCCATTAAGTATTTGTAGTATTCTTTTTGGTAGAATCATACGAGTACAGTATTTCTCTCTACTTCCTTCTTAAATTATTTTTATAGAACACAAATGTAGTAAAAATAGTATTACAAATTCTTTTTATGTTGAAGATTAAAGTAAATACAGTATGTGAGCTTTTGCACAACAATTTTCTTCTCCACAGCTGATTTTCAGACATTGTAAAGATCACTCCATTGTTTAACCACACACCTGTGTGTATACTTTGGGTTATATGTGGAGCAGGTGTGTAGCAGGAAGGCAGGTAGTTTTTTGACCACCTGCACACAGAAGCACATATTAATGTTGTGAAGGATGTAAATAAACTCAAGGAGAATAAAGAAAATGAGTCATAAACATGTTATTGCTGCACCAGTGATTCATACAGAACCACTTACTACAAGAGGAATTTAAACTGAAAATTTAAAAAAGAATATATTTTTACCAATAAAACATGGATTTTAGTTTCTTTTTCTCATTGCGTTTTAATTTTTACTGTCATGAACAAAACACTGACTGCCAGTGATGATCAGGTACAATCTGTGCTGTAATTTGTCTCACTTAATGAACTTGCATTTGCCACACAAGAACACACAAACAAGCATACATTTTTGCCTGTAGATAGTAAACAGAATAGGGAAACAGAGACCTAATCTAAATAAAGGTAAAAAATTGTTTTTTATTTTTATTTTTTTATTGTGTAGTGAGAAAAATGCTGACCTGCACACACTGCTCTACTAACCCACAAAGTCTTCATCTTCCTGTATTGTTGTTTAGTACTGGGCAACTTTATAGTCCACTCGGGCACAATGATGTGACTACACTGACATCAAAAAATATACTTCAATCACTAAACTATGAAACTTTTGTACATAAGTTACTAAGTGTTATTTGTGACACGTTTCAAATAATAGCAGGCAATGACTAAAGCCAAGAGATGGTTTCTACTACTAAAAAAGGTTATTGCATGTGAAGGCATTATTATCTTAAAATACTTATAAATTCAGCATTTTCCTTCATTCCCCAAATTTATAAATGTTTTTCCAAGTACTTTACCTCAGTGGATACATTCCACCTACTTGCCCACTTTGAGTTTTGATTCTGATTCAACATTGGACTTTAATTCCATACTACGCTTTTTTAGTTTAAAATCTATGACACAGTTGAGACGATTTGATTCATGCTTCTCAATAAAGACAAATGCAGCATCCGTTTGTGGAAGTCTGAAAAAGATTACAATGCCCCCCTGTTGTGAAGTAAAAAGAAGTCTGTTGCGAACACAGCTTTTTTTCCCACATGACTGCTCAGCCTGTCAGAGACTGGATAGTGTGCTTGGCTTTATTCCTTCACAATCACAAACTTAGGGAGAAACTACCGTGACCAGATTAAAGACATGTTCGCTGAATCTGAGTTTTCCTTAGTCAGATCTGGAAGGCTTCCAAGAATATGTGCCACAAAGGAATTGTTTGATTCCATGTTTTTTTTTTTCATATGCTTGAGGTCACCAATTAAAGATAAAGTGTATAGTCTACTGGTTTCTTGTGACAGAAGTTATCATGTTTTACCCTTACAGAGGCAACAAATCTACCACAAGATCAGAATTTGTGAAACAAGAAACAGCAAACATTGATTGTCCTCTACACTAAATCTGAGGCTGGTTGCGCACCAACTGCACTACATTTGTGTTACATTTGTAAAACTTTGTCATTTTTATCTGATTTACATAACATAAAGCTTACACTGACTGACATGCATCATAGCTGCAACCAAGCTGCACTGCAGTCAAGTGCCAACTAGAGTTTTGGTGAGGTGAAGATTTTTTTATGTGTTTGGTGCATATCTAACAAGACACAGCAAACTAGGGGTGGGCGTATCGATCTAAGTATTGATACTATCCCTACCAGGATCGATACTAGTGTGAAGAGATTGATTCTTTTGTTCACACTTTATTTGTACTACTGACTGTATTTTCCACAAATAAAATGAAAAATATAGTTAGTATGACTCATCAACTCTGTATGCAATTAAGATTTTTTTGTTGTGCTGGTCTAACCATATTGGTACATTGTTTTATTTTGTTGTAGTTATTACAAAACATTTTAAGTTGCCTAAAATTTTTGTCTTGTGTTTTATCACAATCGACTAACTAAATGCAAAATCACTTGACAAAGATCAGTATCAGAATCGACGATTCTAGCATTGCATTTACTTGGTACTGGATTGATATGACATTTCTTAGTATTCCCCACCCCTGTAGCAAACCAGTTTTTTGATGTTGTTTTTATCTTCTATCCCAGACAAAAAGTAACTCTGCCTTTAGCTTACGTTACAGAAAATATGTTATTTTTTGTTTAGTCATGGTTCATTTTCATTTTAAAGATTTGTTGCTTATTTCCTATTTGGCCCATATTTTGGTCTTCACCTTTCAAAACATCAGTAGTGCATTATTTAAAACTCAAACTGTATCCATGTTACATAAGGCAGCATTTTATACGATTCTGTAGGTAATGGCCTCACTGCGGGAGGGCTGCAATAATTCAGTTGATTTATTTTCACCACCAGGTCATTGTATGCTGATTGCCACTCACCTGTTCCTCATTAACCATTAGTTTCCTCAGTACATAATCTGCAGGGTTCCCTCTTCTCACCCTGTATTTTTCAAACTCACTCTTCAACCTTGTTGTCTTTTAAAAAAAATAAAAACAAAACAATCAAAACAATTCTCAGCAAATGTGATTAAAATACTGATGACAAATATAACTGCTAACTGGCATCCTTTATTGTTCTTTTGGCCTTTTTCTTATCTCAATTAGCATCTTTATATAGGTTGTTTGTGAATGTTTGCACATTCATTTTCTTCTTGTTTGCACTTCCTGATTTCCTCCTACTTTTTGTGATGTGAATTGTTGGCATGCTGCCACCACTAAATCCTTTGTTCTTCTGCCTAATGCCCTTATAACCCTGCAGACTGACAAAGAAAGAGCAGGAAATCTCCCTGTACTTACCCTGAGCCCACAGACTTTCACCCTCCTAAGAACAGCTCAGACAGAGGTCTTTATTACAGACAAGCCGGTACAGAAAACAAGAGGAGAATGATTGAAGAGGCAAGATGGCACGTCATTGACCTTTAAGCTAATTGAACAGAGATTAAAACAAAATGAGCTGTACAGTGGCCATACTGGAAATGGCACCAAGGTACTCCTCAACAAAAATATGCACACAATCTGCACATATATAATTATTTTTGAATGATATGCTTTGTGTAATGATTTTAAAAATTAGACACTTATGGTTGTTGTCAGGTGCAACTTTTAATGTTCCCAAAATGGACAGTATCAATAGTCAACTTTCTTGCTGAAAGGCAACAGCTCTACCGACTGAGCCACCGTGCCACCCGTAGAATTGTAGTATTGTAGTAAAAAAGTAGTATTAAATTGAGTAATCAAATTTTACTCAGGCAAAAAATTAAAAAAGACAAGAGCTGTTGTGAACTCAACTTCATGATCAAATTCAATTTTTTTTTTTCCCCAAACTTTCAAGCAAGAGGAACTAAATGGATTGCCGTAATCTATTCATTCAAGCTCAAAATGATTCACCTACTGCTCCAAAAGGAACTTATGCAGTTTTACTAAAGAAAAGTTTGGAAAAGCACTTAACAGGAGCAAAGGGTCAAAGCGGGTATCTCAATTCAAAGCTTTGCCTCAGGGAAGTGGTGCTGGGTTAAACATGTGTGAGTTCTTGCTGGTTAATCCTTTAAAGGCCAAGCTAGGCAGACAAATGGTTACTAGATATTCACTGGGTAACTCAAACTGGGGAGGAGTGGAAGGCAGAGCGAGACTAAAGTACTGCACAGCAGGTTACAAATCTCAGGTGAACGGAATGGGGTCTAGTCATGTTCAGTGTGACTGTGCACAATCCAGCTTGAAGTGATAATGAGCAGTGAGAAGGATGATTAACTCTCAAATGAAGAGAAAAGGGTTTGTGCGTGGGTAGGGGTCAGTTTAAATTATATATGATTTGTCAGAACAAAGTTTTATGTGTCATTACCAGTTGACAACATAACTATAAATTAGAAAAATTAAAAATAAAAGATATACCAGAAATTCATAAATCACCAGTTGAATTGATTTAGGACCAACTTTTGATCCTGGTTTTAAACCTGTTGTTTGTATCAGAAGCTCAGTTGAAGTGGCCATATTATTTCACTGCTGAGTATAAATTGAAATCCTGGGCAATATTATGTATAGATATTATGTATAGATTCTGTTTACTTGGAATTGTACTATTGCACTGCTGTGCAAATGGTGTAAATCCACTCAGCCACATGGGCCATTTTTACAGCCACACTTAGAAAGAGCCACAAACAAACAGCAAACAACAAGGAGAGGAGACAGGAAACAAAAGAAAGTAAGGCAATACTGCCAGACTGTCGCATGAATAGTAAAACCAGAGAGAAAAGTCAGTAGCTGTGATCTTGTACATCTCTTCCAACTTGGTTAAGATTTAATGATTTCTCTAGAAGAAGTGGTTGATACTTTAAAGGCAAAGGTGTGTCAGATTCCCAACAGGTTCTGAGCCACAGCTTAAAAAAGGTGCATTAGGGTTGTAAAGTGAGTGAAGGGTTGAAAAAAAAAGCTCCTGCAAATATTCAGTGTAGTTATTTTAATTTGCATTAATTTAACAAACTCTCTAAAATCCTGTTCTCATCAAGAAAGTTGATGATGAGGCACACATTTAATGAGTTTCTGCTATAGCAAGTAATTCTCAGTGAGGGGCTAAAATTTAGACATAGATATCTATTGTATCTTTAATAAGATTTGCACATTTTTAAAAGTTTTGAATGTAGTATTTTTAAAAACGATGGCAAACTCCCCATGATGTAAGGAACAGTTAGGCAACACAACAGCTAAATAGAAAATGGTGGGACTGATGGTATGTGTTTAACTGCTGATTATATATAACTATACATATGACATGCTCAGAAGCAGGTTCTATTTGGTGATACCAAAATGTTTGAGAAACAATTTATTAAAAGGAATGGAAACATTGGGTTAAAACTGGTTAAATCTAAAATTAGGTCATCCATCCATCCATCCATCCATTCGTCCATCTTCTTCTTTTAACATATCTGGACTTAGGACACTGAGGTAACTGATCCAAGATGAACACCAAGGCATCTCTCCACCAGTGATACTGTTCAACTCCTCTTGGAAGAACCTGAAGTATTCCCAAGTCAGAATGAATATATATAGTGTCTCCAGCTATTTCTGAGTCTGCCCCAATGGGACATTACATGCCCAGAAAACCACAAAAGTGAGGCACCCAGGAGGCATCCTAATAAAATCCCTAACCCCCTGATTCCAGGTGTTTCTATTCTGAATTTTCTTCAAATTATTGAGCTCCTTTCTTTAAGACTGAGTCTGAGGAAGCCAGTTTTGTGTTTTGGTTCAGCTCCTTTCTACCACATCTGACTAGAGCGATACCCTTGTTCCTGAAGATGAAGTCCTGATCCTTCGAATGGTATTTTGCTTTAATCTACTATCACTTGAATCCAAGGTTCTTAAATTTCTCTAGTTGTGGCAGACACACCCTCAACTTGAAGGGTGCAATCAAACATTTTGTCCAACTGAGAGCTTTAATCCTCTATTAAAGAAGTTAATTCTCATCACAGTCACTTCAAATTTGGGTGCTAATTGCTCTGGTGCATGCTGAAGGTCATGGAATACAATGCATGTAAACCAACCACTGCATCCTTTTTAGTTTGGGATTTAGGTAGGAAGTGTTTCTCAACCTCTGCACTGTTCAAACAACAAAAAGAAGGAGCCACTAAGAAACTATTTGATATAAAAAATATTGTGCAATTTTATTTACAGTGCTTGTGTATATACAAAACAGAAGTCTAGAAGTATTGCATATGATAGCGAATTATTTTCTCACCAGAAACAATCGGCCTTTCCCAATCAGTGGCTACTCCCTCGCCCTACTCCCTACACACTCCATTTGCACGTGCCCGCAGAGGGTTGGCCATTTTAAGTCCCATCTGATACCAATTACGAGGGCGAGTGGCTTATAAGGCCCTCCACAGCAAGTCAGCATCCAATGCAGACTTCAGCAGCACGTGCAACACC
>JARVJO010000024.1:13755865-13769639 GCA_031762555.1 Cynodonichthys magdalenae
ACTGCGTTTGCTCACATCCTGTGCATCTCCTGGGGGCTAAGCCCCCCTTGTCCTTAAAACCTAGTGACGCCCCTGTTTCCAGTTTTTGTATTTTTTTTCAGCTTCTGTTTAATAATTAAACATTGAAAATTTTTCCCTTTAACTGGGTTATGGCTTTCATCAAATACTTTAAAATTGTGGGCACCTTTCTTTAACTATTTACTAAAAACCAGACAAGTGTGCATTTTATGCATTTTACTGCAAACAGTTTTCTGAGCTGCAGTGAACTTTCATAGTAGCTGAATATTGCATTTTTTATTTATTTATTTATTTTTTTTGCAAAATTACACTGGTAGACTGTTGATTTAAAGTTAATGGGCAAGGCAATGTTGCTTAAAAATATCTGTGACTTTCAAGAATTGTCACCCTAATACAGATTTTACCAGAATGGTTGATGTGTTATTTTTAGTTGGAATACACTCTCTGGTCATTTTTTGGAAAAAAAAAAAAAGTAGGCCATCACTTTGTGTAGAGGTCAAGGAAGAGTACAACTGGATTGGCAGGGCAATTTTGCATACGTGTGTCAATCAAGACATCCCAACAACATCTGAGACCTTGGGGAACTCAAGGTGAATCTCATCTTCTTCCAGAACTGTGCAGCTGCTGAGTTAAATACCTCAGTGACCTTAGGCCAAGTGTTTTCTCAAACCCTGTTTTCAATACGAAGGCATGTAAGTGAAGCTGAGAAGATCCTTAAAGTGTTCCTTCCATTTCTTTATCTGACCTCATCTGAGAAGTGTTTAATGAAGCCCTACCTGTCACACCTGAACTGTCTGAAAATTTGCCAGAACCACTTTGAGGCCTACCAGAAATCTGTGATCTGCCTGGTGTTTTGGTACTCTGTCAGCTGCCTTTAGAATCTCACAAGTTCTGAAGCAGTCTTTTCAGTAGAGGAGTTCTTTTACTTCAGTTTTTTTTAACTATGGGGTTAGGGGGTTATGACCACAGTAAGGCTCAATCATTTTATGACTGATGTCATAACCCTTGATTAAAAACAAGGTGCATCACTAGCTTTGCTTTACTTGCTGCCTCAAGTATAGAAGTTTCAGTAGATCTGAGTGTTGCTAAAGAATGGAAATGGGATAAATTTGGAGATTGACAGAATACCTCAAAGCAGAACCAGAACTTGCTGAAATGATTCTATGTTACAGCAATGTTAGGAATACCTTTTTTATTGTTAAAAAAAGACACTAAAATTATTATAACGTACTGTTAATTTCCTGATTTCCAGAAAAAAAACTTATTCAAAAATATATGTAAAGTTGAGGGCAGGATTATGGGTCAACCAGTTTAAAAGTCAAGTCTGTTGTATCCTTTTATCCAATTGATGTCTGTGGGATTATTGTATTGTAGGAATATTAATCTGTGACCGGAAATGTTCATTGTGTTTGTTCATCTATCCTGGTTTGAGATTCCAAAACAATAATTAAAAATAATCCTCAAGTTTAAAATAACATTTTTGAAGATACAACATTAATTCTGACTCTAAATTAAGACCTATAACTATGCAAGTGAAGTGCCCTATAACCAAATTTAAATACCTATTTCTGACGCAATGCCAAATTTTACTTGCCATCAAAGATGGTAAAATGTTTGTTCTTTATGATTTATAAAGTGAATCTCTATGTAGAGTTAAACTACAAATTGGCAGGTTTAATGTCAGAAATTGAAACATCCAAATAAGATCAAGTAAGGGTCAAATAAACCATTCCATCTCAAAAAAGCAAGAAGAAACTAAAAGGAACTATGTTCAAAGGAGTGTAGAACAATCAATGATTGCCCTAAACTGCAGCTTTATCTTTGATGCCATCACACTTTGGCTGCTAAATCAATTAGATGGACTCAATCCACCACAGATCTTCTCCACAACCATTAAGTCTTCAGTAAATGCTGTCAGTGAGAGTTTGATGTTACCAAACTCCACAAGTACACAAGATAAAAAATGTCCAGTTGGTTTAAAAATAATTGTTCTCAACATGTGGGTTAGGATTCAATCCAGTATAAAGTGTATAATAAATGCACAGAAGTAAGCTAGAATGGGTTCAGGAACAAATAAAATTAAATCTGGGAAACATTTAGAGATGTTATGGGATATACAAGCACAAGTGTTTATGTAGTCAGTTAAATAAGTACTTGTAAAATTCATTTTGGTACAAATTTTTACACAGTAAAACCTAAGCATGTATTCATAAATTTACATCTTCTATAACATTTAGTTACATTCCTGAAATAACAACTATTGAGTGTATACATTAGAAAAACAAATTACCTTCTTTGGACAGCCTAAAGTTATGAAAAGCCTCAAATAAAATGTGTTTATGAGTGCAAATTTTTCTATGTGTTTGCACACTTTACAACAGTGAACTTCTTTTCTCCAGCTCCGGGACTTCATCCATCAGCAGGGATGCTGTAAACGCCTCTCTCCCCAGAGACAGACCTCCACCACTGGGGACAAAAGCAAAAGATAATCCTTCCAGGGGGACCCACACAGACACAACTTACTCAGAGTGTAACATAGACTTAGCAAAACTGTGGCAAATGAGTGTATTTACATCAGTGCTCTGTTACAAAAGAGAACAAGACAGACACACAATGTTGGCTTTTTATACTGCTGTCTTGGTCATTCCCAGTGTTTGTATAATCATCACTACATTGAGGTATGATCAAACCATTTGACTAAATCATATCCTATTTTTCCCCTATTATGTAACTTTTGGTTATTATTAAATCATTCTTCACTAAGTTGACCAAGCTTCCACACTACACTATAATACATATCATGCTTGGGAAGTGTATACTGCAGACCATTACACTTGATTGTTATTTTATTACCTTCCAATTAAGTAAGTAATTAAAGTAAAATTATAAGGCAGTGTTATTGTAGAGTAATCATTTAGCAATGCTGTGAAGTCAGTTGAGAAAAAGTCCCAAAAAAGCTCCTCAGGGATAATAAAGTTTACCTTGACCCTTCTTGGATTCAATCCATCCATTCATTTTGTGTATCCAGTTTGGTCTTTTATGGGTCTCAGGGGTCTGGAGTTTATCCCAGTGGTCTGCCAGCTCATCACAGACCAACATGAAACATGCACATTTATATTTTTAATGTACTCTAAGATAAATAAGATAATTGTGTTTTGTCTCAAATTGTATGTTTTACATATATTTTGGCATCTATTATGATGTTCTACAAATCATAGTTGGAGGACACAGCACCTATCTGATGGAAATGTCAATTCTTTAGTCTTTTTTTTTGCCTACTGATGGTGGTCAGAGGGTCCAGTGGCGCTGGTGCATGGCGGTTCCTCCTCTGTCTCTGACTTGATGGGGTGCTCTCTCTCTCTCTCTCTCTCTCTCTCTCTGTTTATATATATACTATATACATATATGTATAGAAAGGTCAAGCCATTTACCATGTTTTTAAATAAATAGTTTGGATTCATAACTTTAGTTCTGACAGCAAGTGATTGTGTGTAAATATTTGTATTTGGCGGTATTGATTTATTTGAGTTTCCAAAAAATACATACGTACAAAGGCACCCATTCACAAACATTATTACCCGCCTTTACCTTTTAGTAGGGGATGATGACTTTGGGCAGAATATTGCAATGTTCTAAAGAATATGTAAATACATATGAACTGATATTTTTTGTCTTCTAGGGGTAAACAAGGAGGACACTAATGTTTGCACAATGTTAAAAAATAAGGCAATAAACTGGTCCTGTGCTTTAACAGATATAAATCTTAATTGTCTTAGCTGGTTTTGAAAAAGTTTTCTTTCATTGCCACTAATATATTTTTTCTTTCTTTTAACAATTGCCTTTTAAAACCATTTCAACCACCTTTTTTTATAAAGAAAGAAAGTACCACAATGAGAAATTCACAGTAAAGACCAACAATTACTGAAAGCCTGCATCATTTCTTTTACCTCCCTCTCTTGCTGTTTCATGAAAACAGCATGCGATAACATGAGTTTTCTTCTCAGGAGCCCTAAGCCCTGAGACCATTCTCCGATTTAATGTAATTTATTCATACCAGCACATTGTCTCCAGCACAGGAAATTAACATCTTTAATTTCCCATATTAAATTTCACGTGTCCAACCTTGAAGTTAATTAAAAACAGTTGACATAAGTGAGGTATCCCACTCTCTTTTAATGGCGAAGCTCTGTGGGAGAGACACACAGGGGTTACCTGACACATGCATAAATCCACACACTCACTGTTTATTACACGTACCAACTGGTGCTGTTGCTTTAGACAGGTGTAATTGCATTACTGTCATCTAAGGACTCGTACACACCAAGCTGACGTCAAGAGCCAGTGACAAAGACAAGTGTCCCTGCTGGGTCTCCCAACTTCACCAACACTCACCTTTGAGTGTTTTTAAAGGTGTTAGGATCCAAGAGGCTGCATTTTGATTACAACTACATTGTGGGACTACATTGTGATTTTGAGCATGTGATAAATAGTTTTTATGTCAGTTTGCCATCTGAGCTGAGATTTAGAAAGGTTGCACAGTCAAGTAGTGGTTTGTTCTTGCATTTGACAATCTTAAGCTCAAATCTAGTGCCTGACTCCTTTTTTTTTTCTTTTTCTCTTTGTATACGTGGGATTTTTTAGCTTTTGCAGTATAAAAACACACAGGTTAGGCTAACTGGTAGTTCTGAATTTCCCTTGGGTGTGAGAGGGTGTGCATAGATGTTTGTTTTGTGTGTCCAGAGATGATTGACTCTTGCGTTTAGGGTTATCCTCTTTCTCATCCACTGACAAAAACACACCACACACACCACCATCATAACTACCACCCGGTGACCCTGAAGAGGATAAAGTGGGTTGAGAAAGGGAGAAAAATGTTGAACTTGTAAGGTTTATCTCCTTTTTAGCTTGACAGAATAATCCGAACTAGTACATCATAATAAGTAATTATCACAGCCCGCAGAGGTTAACACATTAGTGCAGGCAGAGCTACAGAGCTGCCTGTAAATGTAAGTCTTTATTTCATGGTATTAACCTGTGAACTTCTGTAAGCAGGTAATGTGCAGCCTCTATGGTCACTGTGTGTGGAAAACTCCACTGACCTCCAGTAACTGGTCTAATCATGACTCATCTGCACTAAGGCAACAAGGACAGACCCCCAGTTACACACTCATACATGAACACTGCTGGTGGTGGGTCTGAACTATACATTCACATGTAGATACACAAGTATACAGTCCCATCTCTTACTTTTACCGGCATCAAATAAAAATGCAAAAAATAAAAAATCAAGTGTAAGAATATGAGTCAAAACAACATAGGATTGTTTAGATAGTACAAATTGCACAATCCCTCTACAAATATAGAATAGTGATTGTGCTCATCAGTGCTGTGAATGACACAAATGCAGATAAACCATTCGTTCCATGAGATTACTTTGGTAAAGTAAATACCAATTTAAAAAAAAAATTGAAGTTTGTTTCATTGTAAGCATGTCAACAATAAAAAACACTGTATTCACATTCTTTTGATTAATCATTAACTTTAACTGAGGAATTTTGAAAGAAAGGGCTTCCCTGGCAATAATCATTACAAATGAGCATTTTTAAAGACAAAAACGTGATTGTGATTGGATTTGAAAGTTAAAGAACTTAACTTTGGTAAATTGATATGTGTGGTGCATTTAACAACTCGAACATTGATATTCAACACTGATATTGTGGTACTTGTATAAAGTCATGCTCTACAGAGTTCCAACAATTTTATTTCAGAACAGCCTATTAAACAAAGACTGCAGAACTGAAAGTCACAGATGGACTCTTTTCTGCAGACTTGATAATCAACAAAGTGTAGTTTCTTTTCCTGCAAGAATATTTAAAGATATATATGCAGAAGCTTTATCTTCTCATGGGCAGCCATTATTGTGCTTCATTATTGCATTTCTTTCCCCAGCACAGACCCTTTCCATTGATGTCCATCAAAGTTCAGCCTCTTCTTGCAAAATCACTTCAGACCTGTCATCATTTTTCCTCATTCTTTATGTTCTGTCACTGTTCTGATCACTGACTGCAGTTCACTTTCTTAACCTACTCAGACAACCATATTAAGGTGAGCATCTCTATTTTTCAGGATGATCTATTCTCAGATTTATGCTTACTTATTTCTCTTGTGTCTTTGATACATTTTGTCACTGTTTCTTCATAGTACACATACACCATTCTGCACTTAAATAGTTATTTTTGTCAAGAACGTTTTCCTTCTCACTCTTAACCAAAACCAATATTGTCATTCTAGACACCCAGCAGTCTCATAAGACCAACAGAACAGACAAAGTGCCATTCTGTCAATTTACTGTGTACAACATCCATTGATCCACTCCTCACAAAAGCACAGTTACTTGTCTAAAATCTCACCATTTTCACAACTACACCTTCAACTGTTAGAATTTCTGGTATGCTTCTCTCTCAAAACTACAACCCAAAAATAACACGTGTGACGTAAGATGTAGAAGTGCCAGAAAGGCAGTAGAGAATTGCAAAAAGTGAGTACACACTGCTACTGGATGGATGGATGGATGGATGGATGAATAAAAAAATGGGTTTGCAATATTTAAAGGGGAGGAGGGTCATTATGCAAAATCAAGTTTTTTTGAGCTTTATATCATATTATCATGTCATAACTTCATCAAAAACATACCCATGTAGTAGCCATGTGGAGCTGCCTAAATGCTTGCTGGTACAAAGCACCACCTATTTACACAAAGCTCCACCCTGGAGCTCAGTCTGCTGCTGTCTGAGCTCTCGCCCCCAAGAGCACCCCTCCCCTGAAGCATTATTGTGAAAACGTGCTGAAGTGGTAGTGTCAGAAATGGTAGGATGTTCTTAAAGAAACAGAGGCCAATTTCAGGGTTTAGATAGGCTATGATGAAAAGGCAAATGTATCTTTGATATTTCCAGCTTTTTCACAACAACTAAAGCTAACATAGTTACTTGATTGTGGTATTGAAGTATGTGCCTGGAAAATATAGAAATAATACCATAACAGTATTCTAACCTAATTTACTTATTGTGAAACCCTCCAACACTGGACCTTCTTCTAAGTGACCGATCAGCTATAGCTACTAACTTTACCATCAGAATATAAAAAAGCATCATTGGCCTATCATGTAGGTTTTTACTGAAAATGCACAGTGTAAACACAGCTGCTGATTGTCCCCAGTTTTACAATACTCAAATGTGCAGAGGTGGGTGATGGGTACAGTTTGGGAATAATGAGTGTGAGAAGGTGTAGGATGGAAAACCAGACTCCCACACCAAGAGCACATTGACTGGTGACTATATTCATACAGGACAGGGAGGAATGAGCAACAGCACTTCTAAATGAGCTTTATTCAGTTTTGTTTCTGGTTTATTGTGTTATATTTAATTATAAAATTAAACAGTCTGACACTGGTAGTTTAAGATGTGTGATGATTTGTTCAATGGCATCAAGAATATAATTTAACAGGAAGATCCAGCCCACCCAAAGCTTTAAAGAGTAAGAGACAATCAACCAACCACAGAAGCAGGAAACACAGTGTGAGCCTGAGATGTGAACATGAAGGTGACCAGCTGGCATATTTTCTAATGTGATTCATCATGTTTTATACCACTGGCCTGCTCTGGCCCTTCACAGAGCATCAACATGGCCAAAGTGACACTAACTAAAACATTTGTTAGATAAATGATAATAAAACCATGAAAAAACAGAACTTGGAGCGTTGTCTCGCACTGATACATTCATAAAAATTCAGCCAGGGTTTCTGACACATCAGCATTACTCATCTTTAAACGTAGACCTCATGAGCAAGCCCATACATAAAACATGCCAAACCTTTGGATTGGGATGAGTTGGATCTGAAAAGTTGGCCCACCCAAGAACAATAATGAACTGATATATTATTAAGTTTCCCTACAACATCTCCGGGTGTCACACTCGCACACCAGATGTGCATGCTGTGCGCTGACATTTCGATGAAGCAATAAAACCTTGTTGCTCTAGCTGGCATCTGGATAGACGGAGGGAAAAGCACCATGCGCCGAGGTGTGAGCATATGCAACACATGTGTAGCAAATACAGAGTTGCAAAAAATAAGCAGGAGAAATGACTAAATTGCACCCTGCTACAACTGATAGCTCACAAATGCAGGCTGTCTGCCAGTGTGTTCATCTCACGTTCATTCTGTTTTGGAGAAGCTTTTGAGTTAATAATTTTAGCAAGCCAAACGTGCTGCATATTTGTGTTTTTTTTTTTTTTTCTTTCTCCCTAGTGGTGAAATCGTTTGCACTGAACTATACATATGAAGAGAGCTCACAGATACCAGAAACGATGCATCTGCTGGGTGCAGAAACAAGATGAAAACACACAGAGGCTCAAATGCACACACAGAGACAAACACAAACACACAGCAGGACCCAACTCAACAGTCAAGCCACACTCCAGAGGGACGTTGAGCTCTTTAGGCAAGGTCACTCATTTATCATCAAAATCTCTCCTTGAGTACACATGCACACACATGCACACTCACTCTGGAGTTTCTATGCTTGTGGGGATTTTGCATTGACTCCTATTCATTTTAATAGTAATTTATATAGTGTAACAATGACTCCTTAAACCTAACCTAAACTCAATTCACACCTTGGTCCTAAACCCCACCCAAAACCGGCATCCTTACCCATGGGACCAGACTTTGATCCCAATAAGGAGCACTGGGTCCCTGCAAGGCTGTGTTTGTCTGGAAAATGGTCCTGATGATGTAGCGAATACACACACACACACACGTCTAGTTTTTTAAAAATTTCTGTGTTGTTCTGTTTTTTTTTTTCACCAGTTCAGAGAACCAGGGCAAACCTCAGAGGCCACCTTAACATTTTTTATTTCCTAACATCCCAAAGCTGTCAGGATCTGTTTGTTCTTAGTTTTGTCAACAGTCTTTTGTGTTTTATGATTTTATGTTTTGTGATTCTTGTGTTCAGTTATGTCATTTTATGTTTTCATTTTATCAGTTCCCCTGTGTTCATTCTACACCCTCAGTACTTTTCAGGTCAGTCCATCTCCAACTGTTCTAGGGGTGCACCTGTATTAGTTTATCTCAAACCAAACACAAGTATGAGTACTTCAGTTTGGGTACTCACCAATTCTGAGTACTGATACTGAGTAATTACAGGATTAAAATGTAAAAATTACACAAATTTAAAAGCACTGTATTAAATTATAGCAAGATGAACACTGTTACGCATTTTCTTTTAACTTGTTTAATTTTCTTAAAACTGGAACCGACAAACTTTTCCCTTGAATTGTAAACTGTAACATATTAAATGGAGTACTGGTACAGGTTCCATGTACTGAGGCGCTTTGTATGAAAGCTGGTATCAGTACGAACACTAATACTGGTATCGGTATTGGGACACCACTACCACAGCTCAGTCACAGCTGCAGTCACTTTGTATATCAGCCCCAACCTATTTAGTCTGTTAGTATTCACTCCAGTTTCAGTTAAACATTAAGCATTTCAAGTCATGTCTTGTCATCTTCTTATGACTTCTCGTCAAGATTTTTGTGTCAGTTCATTTTTCTTCCACGTCAGCGATTTTGTTTAAAAAAATTACATTTTAGGTTTTCTTCTTCCAGCTCCTTTTTTCAGTCTGCCTTTTCTCTCCAATCATTCTGATAACCATGACTTGGTAACTTCTTATGTTTCACAGCGCATAAGCTATAGAATAAGTCTATTTATTTTGTATTTTATTTGCTATTATCAGCTGCGTCTTTTTTTTTTCTTTAATGCACAAAACATCCTCGGCCTCACATTCCAACACATTCATTTGCACCTACACTTTTATGTGCAACCATAAATGCAGTTGTCTCCAGATAGTCTTTGAGCTTGACTTGTAAAATGTTCTCAAAGTAACTCACATATCTGTTTAATGACGGATCCGCAGTCGAGACGGTCCATAAATGGATTTAATCAAGAGCTTTAATTGAAAATTAATCACAAACTCATTGTGGTTGTAGAACACTCTCCTCTCTTGCGCGGGTTGTATCGTGAAAGGAGAGAAAATTGGATGAGGAGAAACAGGTTTAGCCATGTCCTCACAACTATAATGACAGGATTCATTAAAGCAATCAGCTGCATGTGTAGTTTTGTGCATGTGTGTGTGAGACAGATTGAACAGCCCCATATTCTATGAAGTAATTTGCTCTTACCTCTTATTATTAGTCCTTGAAGAAGTGCAGTCTGTTTATTTTCAAACTTTTTTGTTGTTCTTTCATTCCTATCAGAATTATGATTAAAACAGGAAAGCGTGTGCAAACTAATTAAAATGCTGGTATTGTTTTTTAAGGTATTTTTTTCACATACAAGCCTTTTTTGTGTGTATCTAACATAAAAACATGTCTGCGCTGTAGATGTTGAGGTTCTCCTTGGAAGTGACGAGGATGGATAAGATTAGGACTGAGATCATCAGAGGTACAGCACAGGTTCAATGAATGGGAGATAAAGCAGAGGACAGAATGAGATGAAGGACAGTAAGTGTATAGGTAGAAGGATGTTGGAGATGCTGTTGCCAGGAAAAAGACAAAGAGGAGATATGTGAATTCAGTTAAAGAGGACATGGATAGTTGCATTGACGACACAGTGAGTTGGAGGAGGATGACCCATTGTGGTGAACCCTGGAAAGGGAAAGCCTAAAGAAAAGAAATATTTACATAAAAATGGCAACGTGTCACTGTCATTCTGAAATTTCTGGTGTTCAAGAAACAATGTGTTAATTCGATTTCTTCAAACATCTGAGTCATATTTATTGCACTTCTAACTAAATCACATAAACTGTCTTTAAACAACTCTCCTAATAATGTAAGCACACATATTTTCAGCGGCTGTTTTTTCTTGAAAATGCATACATTGGGCTTATTAAATGAATGTTTACCAGCTGAAGAAAATCCCTTTGTGACTCGGCCTTATGCACAAGCTCAGATCAGTGTTATTTATCTTGTAATCTTGTAAGAAATATGACAGATTCTTAAATGAATCTGATTATAATGGTTTGTTGTTGGTTTAGATTTCACAGTTGCATACATTGTATATTTGTTTTCGTAAGGACTGGGCAGGTAAAACATATTCTTTTGTGATGCTTTTGACAAAATAATACATGGGGCAGAAATAAATTTCATTTAAAATGAAGACAGATTGCATTCCAACTTTGTACTTAAATAAATTAGTAAAATGCTTTGGCAGCTACATCCAAATACTGGATATGATGTTCTCAAAGGATTATAAAAATCTGGTACATCACTCTAACCATGTAAATAAGCTTTAGCTTTTAACATTTAATGGATCGGAGATTTTTGATTTACAAAACAAGTGTGTGTGTGTGTGTGCATACAGACTAGGTAATTCTGCAGACTGAACAAGATTTTTGTGCCGCATGGACAGCTATGACCAATACTGTGAAGCCATCACTTGAGGTTATGTTTCACTCAATAAGAAGAGGACTACTGGGATCATGATCGAAGTGTTCCAAAACACTTTATGAGAAATGAAGCTCAATAAAACGATTATATTTAGAGTTGCACAGAGATGAAGAACGACAAAGGAGTAAAATAAAGTAGTCAGGCTAAAGTGGCAAACCGAGGGGACGTTTGTGATTCGTCAATATGAAGTATATTGTTTCCATCGCTTACTGTATGAGTCAATTAGATTACATAAATATAAATATACTGAGCTAAGATCAAGCACACATAAATAGTCAAAGCTTTTACTGAAAATACTGGGAACTACAATGACTGCTATATCGAGTGTGAGCCCACATAAATAGCTCTATCATGGCATCAATAAGAACATGCATACTGACAAATATTAGTCTTCTTTATCTAGCTCAAGTAAATGTAATTCACAGTACTAGCATACCTTTATTATAGTTTTGGTTCCCTACAACATTACTCCAAAATGTGTCCCAAGACAGACTTTTTCTTTTCAGCAAAACTCCTAAACCAACTTTGACAGGAGCAGTTCAAACTAATGAGTGGTGTCATGTCCCAACATGAAAGACTATAAATAGAGATTTCATCAGTTAACGCAGCAGCCACTCTGCCTTTCACAGCTCATCATTGTCACTGAGCAGTCTGATTGAGAAGTTTATAACCGTACACACCATTCGAGTGATGAGACATAGGCAGCATTGGCAGCCCACAGGGTCAGCGTCCTGCTTTTTATTCTTTATTTAAATAACACAACTTCAGTGATCTCTTGTCACTCGGGGTCAGAAGGGCGATAACTTTCACACATGGTTTGCAGAAAAATGACAGTTATCGCAGATTCTGTACCCACTGAGAAATTCACAAGATACAACATTACATATAAGCCTTACAGTTTACCATAAATCCTGTTTAACTTATTTTGCTTACTTGCCATCACTTGTTAATCAAGGTAATGTTTAAAAGGATTGTTTTTAGAATGGAAAATGCATTTATTTGTACAGATGGAGGAGGTTTAACAGTTATAACAATATATGTTTTGTGTTTATTGTTGCATAATCATGGACATGGAACATGGAAGATAAAAATAAAACCTCCTGAAAAAAGTATATCGTTTGATTTAATATGAGTGATGCTCATTTGCCTTTAATAAATGTTAAGCCACAGTCAGTTTTACACATATTGAGCTAACATCTGATGTAGCAGAGAATCATTCACAATTTTAAATATGTGCCAAGACTGATCAGGCAATATGAATATATAATAACATATTTGGATGTTGTCTTGACCTTCAGAAGAAAACTGTAACATTCACATAAAGTCTGTATACAAATATAGCTTGAAATTGTGCTTGACTTTATTGTCAAGGTTAGACTAAAATGACTACAACTCCATGGCTTCTTAACATAACATGATCTCGTTTTAATACCTCGGTATGAAAGGTGGCAGGCAACACGCATTTCTTCAAGTAATGCAAGACCCTTATTTACTTTTTTTACTTTGTTTAGATGTGCCCAAAACTACTGTAAAACTGAGTTACAGTGTAGCCTTGGTTGTCTGAGTGAAGACTATCTTGTTGCCTGCTCAGAAATGTGTTCCAATCAATCTGTCACTGATTATATGCCTGCACAGGTGTGTTATAGATAAAGCAATAAGACATGATAGAGTAAGCTGCTGCCTCTTAAAGACTATGCTCTTCCTCTGACAGGCAGGGAAATCTAACAGAATGTTAAGACAGATTGAAAGCTAGGAATATAAGATTCAGGACAAACAGGTTCAAATGCCAGTGATTTATTAAGTCTTTGTAAGAATACAAGAGCTCCGCCAGCTGTGTTTGAATCACAACAGTCCAAAGTGCAGAACAAATTCCCATGGTCCAAAATATATATTAAAATCAATCAAAAATTACTCCTCTTTGAACCTATTGTGGTGGAGGGATTTGTGTGCCTGAATGATTTCAGGATTTATGGTGTAGGGGGCAGGTGGGGTCTCCCAAGGCAGATTGGTCCTATGTGACAGACCAGACTAAGAGCAATTCAAAACACTTATGAAAAATATTCAAGGAGCCCAATAATAATGTGTCATGCTCAAAAGTCAACTCCCATCAAGTGAGAGCCGGCTCTTTTTTTTCCTTCTTTTGATGGCCTTGTGACCAATCACATGTAAGGATTTAGGCAGTGACGTGCGGTGAGGTTCATGGATGGTGAGGCACTCAGTTAATCAAAATCAGATTTACAAATATATGAAC